>ML398537.1:61234-75655 GCA_005239525.1 Nicotiana knightiana | reverse complement strand
CAGATTATCTTTGACTTCCAGTTGCTTTCAGTTATTATATTATCAGTTCAGTTTCAGCTTTCAATATTTGCCTTACATACTCAGTACATTATTTCGTACTGACGTCCCTTTTCTGGGGGCGCTGCATTTCATGTGTGCAGCTTCAGACAAACAGACGGGTAGACCTCCTCATTAGGTATTGCCCGAGTTCAGCTTGATCGGTAAGCTCCATACCTCTCGGAGTTGCCGGTCTAGAGCTTTATGTACATCTTATATATATATATATATATATATATATATATTATGAGTAGACTGTGGCCCTGTTCCGATCATAGTATATCCATCAGTAGGGGCTTGTAGACATATCCTGTTAGTTAGTGCAATATGTTGGGCTTACATGCCTTGTATGTATATTTGGTTGGTTTGTCAGCTGTAATAATTATGACGGCCTTGTCGGACCAGTTTTATATCGACATTTAGTCAGTATTCGCAGTTGTCTTGCAATGTAGCCCATGACCAAAGTATGACATCATATGTTCCGAGTCTCTTAGTTGCAAGTTGGTACGCAAGGATAGGTGAGGCATTGGGTACCGATCTTGACCCCCAGGTTCGGGTCGTGATAGGCTGCTTGTAGAGCATCTGTGAGTTTGATATTCCAGTGCCTAAAGGATTGTTTTAAGCCATATAGTGACTTGAGCAGCTTTCATACTTTATACTCCCCCTGCTTTTAAAACCTCTGAGGTATTATTTACATCCATCTGATACAAAGGCCAATTCCTTAAAGCTGCAACACTGATTATTGTTCTGACAATCACCATTTTAGCAACTGGTGAGAAGGTTTCATGATAATCTAAACCTTTCTATTGAGTGTATCCTTTAGCCACAAATCTGGCTTTGTATTTGTCCACTTCTCCATTTGGCTTGTATTTAATTTTGTACACCCATTTTGATCCAACTGCCTGCTTTCCTTTAGGTAGGTCTGCTAATTCCCAAGTCTTGTTCTGTTCTAAGCCATTGACTTCCTGCTGCATAGCTTCAATCCATCCCTGATCTTGAGATGCTTCCTTAAAGGTCTTGGGCTTTGTGGGTGCTGAGAACAGACTTAGATATTCTTGATAACCAGTGGACAAGTGATCAAACTCCACATAGTTAGTAATGGAGTATAAGCAATTAGGAGCCTTGTCCTTAGAGGTCACATAGTCTTTAAGCCATATTGGTGGCTTGGTAACTCTTTTTCCTGTACCATTTTCTGCAATTGGCTCAGTAGCATTAGGCTCTGCTGCTATTGATTCAGCTCCTTGTAATGAAGTATCAGGTTCTTCTGCTGTTGGTTCAGGTCCTAGAACTGAATTATCATAATATGTAGGTTGCATGTTATGTTGAGACACAAATGCATTGTCTATTGTATTTGTCTCATGATCATCAGTGGTGTGAGGTTCTATTGTCTCTTCTACTGTTGTGTCACTATTATTGTCATGCTGCATTGTAGGAGGGTGATCTAGTGGTGGTGTTATATCATTTATTGGCATGAACAATACTTCCTCCTTATTTTAAACTCGCACGGCTCTGAAAGGAAGAATCCCTTCTCTGAAGCTTACATCCCTGCTAACAAAGAAAGTCTTGGAATCCAGATCAAACAACCTATATCCTTTTTGAACTTCAGAGTACCCCATCATCACTGTCCTTCTTTCCCTTGGGCCAGTTTGTCACCTCTGGGCAAGCTACTTGCATATCACAAACAACCAAATACCCTTAGATGATCCAATCTAGGTTCCTTACCATAAAACAGCTCTTAGGGTGTTTTTCCATCTAGTCCAGCAGTAGGTATTTTATTGATCAAATAGACTGCAGTCTTCACACACTCTGCCCAGAATTTAACTGGGACTGAACTGTGTATTTTAAGGGCCCTTGCCACCTATAATATATGTCTATACTTTCTTTCAACTGTTCCATTTTGTTGAGGTGTATAAACACAACTACTTTGACGAACTATGCCAAAGGAAGATAACAGTTCATTACATTGTGAATTGAAAAATTATGTGCCATTGTATGATCTCAGTTCCTTTACAGAAACATCAAACCGATTTCTTACCATTATTAAGAAGTCTTTTTTCACGACCCAATTTACCCTCCAAAGGTATCGTGACGGCACCTAGTATTTACGACTAGGTAAGCCTAATTAGCGAATAAAACTTAATTAGAAATACGATAAATAAATAAATAAAAGACATGGAATCTTAATAATCATAACGATGTCGCTCGGCTCATACAAAATATAACTCCCAAAGACCCGAAATATCACAGACAATCACAAGCTTCTAACATTACTGTAGCTCTAACAAAAACCGAAAAGTACATAAGAAAAATCTCTATAAGATAGAATGGAAGGGGACTCAGAGGATTCTGCGGACGCGGTAGAAATACCTTGCAGTCTTCTAGAATCAGCAACAACGACTAACCGCGAGGCTGATAGCTCGTACCTGGATCTACACACAAAAACATGTGCAGGAAAGGGCACGAGTGCACCACATTTGGTACACAGTAAGTGCCAAGCCTAACTCCGGTCAAGTAGTGACGAGGTCAGGTTAAGGCTCTACTGGATTTCTAAATAAATCAATTTAAAACAGCACAAAAGATAGGTAATGTCTACAGTAAGCTGTTTAAGAAAATAATATAAAGTTGTACAGTAAAGAGAGTCCTCGGCTCAACACAATGTATCACAAAGTGGAATCTCCTAAGATACCGTCTCGTAGTTCCAAATGATTATGCAGTACATGGGGATCTCCCGGAATACGTCCATAGTCCCAAAATAAATATGCAGTACATGGGGATCTCCCGGAATACGTCCGTAGACCCAATTTAAATATGCAGTACAGGGGGATCTCCCAAAATATGTTTGTAGTCCCAATTTAAATATGCGATGCAGGATGAATGCTAGGAATAACATCAATTTATATAGTTCATCTAATCACAGGTAAGGAAAGAAGTAATCTAGCTAAGCATGGTACACAGAGTATCAAATAGACAACTGGACAGGTAGGCATGCTTTCCTAAACTAAGCAAAACAGTTTAATACATTAAGGCACATGTAGTAGAAGAAAGAACAATTAATAATTTATGAAGGGAAGGATGGGATTTTTGCAATAATGGCCCGTGTACGTACACGGCACCCACATAACAATAAATATCAAAACAACCTAAAGGGAAGTCCCCAACGCAGAGTTATGCCAGCCACTTACCTCGACTGCTCAAATCAACTCAAAATCACGTTCTTGCCATGAGTACCAAACTCCGAATGGCCCGAATCTATTCAAATAGGTTACATAATGTATATATCACTACAAGCAACTAGTTTAACAAATCAATTAAGCTAAAGCGCGAAATTAGGAAAATTGTCCAAAAAGTCTCCTGGGCCCACGACTCGGAATCGGGTAAAAGTCACAAATTCCAAACATCTATTCACTCACGAGTACACTCAATTAAAAATCATCAAAATCCGACGTCAAAATCTCACTCAAAAGATTCTCAATTGGGGAACTTTTTTCCCATTTCAAACCTATCCCACAATTTTCCTTAATTAGATTGAAAAACTTACTATAGATTGATGAAATATAAAGGAAATAGGATTAGGAATCGATACCTACTGGTATCCTCTTTAAAATCCTCACAAATTCGCCTATTCCCGAGCTCCAAATCGATTTTAGAAGTTATGAACTTAAATCCTCGATTTTTCTTATTTCTGCCCAGCACTGCTCGCACCTGCGCTTCCAGGACCGCACTTGTGGTCCTGATTCTGCGGCCTGGGCTCCGCATCTACGGAAATCACTAATCTCTTCAAGCTCCGCATCTGCGACACTTTCTTCGCAGATGCGATTCCGCTTATGTGGTCCATGAGCCGCATCTACGATCACTGACCCCTAAGGCTAAGACCGCACCTGCGACTCCGTCCCTCGCTTCTGCGGAACCGCACCTGCGGTCCAACCTCTGCAGGTGCATAAATGACAGGTTCAACAATGCCAACAATAGCCTAAGTCCAAAATTATTCCCATTGAGCATCCGAAACATACCCGAGGCCCCAGGAACCTCAACCAAAACCACCAACCAGTCCCATAACCTCATTCGAACTTAGTCGAGCCTTCAAATCACATCACATAACACCAAAGACAAGGATTACACACGGATTCAAGCCTAAGGACTTAACATTCTTTCCAAATCTACACACGATGCTGGAACACGTCAAAACTAGTCCGAGTGACCTCAAATTTGACACACAGGTCACAAATGACACCACGAACCTACAACCACTCCTGGAATTCCATTTCGAGTTCAATATAAAAATTTCACCTATCGGCCGAAATCGCCGAAAATCTAACTTTCGCCAATTCAAGCTTAAATCTACTACAGACTTCGAAAACACATTTCGGATGCGCTCCTAACCCCAAAATCACTCAATGGAGCTAACAGAGTCGACAAAATTCCATTCCGGATCCGTCTTCACATAGTTCCGACTACGGTCCAATTTTTAAGCCTTAAACTTATAATTAGGGACTAAGTGTGCCAAAGCTCTCCGAATTACATAGCTAATCACTCCGGCAAGTCCCAATAGCAGAAACAAACGTGGGGAAAACAATTATTAGGGGATCAGGGCTCTAACTCTCAAAATGACCGGCCGAGTCGTTACATCCTCCCCTTTTAAAATAATCGTTCGTCCTCGAACGAGTATAAAGACATACCCGAAGCTGTGAAAAGATGAGGGTACTAGCTGCGCATATCATGCTCGGTCTCCCAAGTCGCCTCCTCGACCGACTGAACTTTACACTAGACTTTTACTGATACAATGTTCTTTGACCTGATCTTTCTGCCTTGCCTATCCAAAATGGCTACTGGCTCTTCGATATAAGATAGATCCTGGTCCAACTAGACTGAGCTGAAATCCAATACATGAGCCGGATCACCGTGATACTTCTGGAGCATAGATACGTGGAATACCGAATGGACTCCTGCTAGACTGGGAGGTAAGGCAAGCTCATAAGAAACCTCCCCAACGCGCCATAATATCTCAAATGGGCTAATGAATGCCACATCTCGAACCTTCTGGTCCGCATAACTCTTCTTCCTGGATTGGGCTGTGCGAAGTCTCTCGTGAATCACCTTCACCTTGTCCAGGGAATCCTGGACTAAATCTATACCCAACAATGGGGCCTCGCCCGACTCAAATAAACCCAATGAGGACCAGCATCGCCTACCATACAAAGCCTCATACGGTGCCATCTGAATGCTAGACTGGTAACTGTTGTTGTAGGCAAACTCTACGAGTGGCAAGAACTGGTCCCATGACCCTTCGAACTCCATCACACAGGCGCGAAGCATATCCTCCAAAATATAAATCGTGCGCTTGGACTTCCCGTCCGTTTGAGGGTGGAAGGTGGTGCTCAGCTCCACCCTGGTGCCCAACTCCTACTGTACGGCTCTCCAGAACCGTGATGTGAACTGAGTACCTCTGTCTGAGATGATAGATATTGGAATATCGTGAAAGCGGACGATCTCTCTAATATAGATCTCAACCAATCTCTCTGAAGAATAAGTGGTCAGCACCGGAATGAAATGATCTGATTTGGTCAGCTGATCCACGATCACCCAAATAGCATCGAACTTTATCAAAGTCCTTGGAAGTCCAACTACAAATTTCATAGTGATCCGCTCCCATTTCCACTCGGGGATCTCTAACCTCTGAAGTAATCCTCCTGGTCTCTGATGTTCATATTTGACTTGCTGACAGTTGAGACACTTGACCACAAATCCAACTATATCCTTTTTCATCCTCCTCCACCAATAGTGTTGTCTCAGGTCCTGGTACATCTTCGCGGCACCCGGATGAATGGAGTATCGCGAGCTATGGGCCTCCTCTAGAATTAGCTCCCGAAGCCCATCCACATTGGTCACACAAATCCGACCCTGCATCCTCATCACGCCATCATCACCTATAGTCACATCCCTGACATCACCCCGCCGGACCCTATCCTAAAGAACCAGAAGGTGGGGATCAACATACTGACGCTCTCTGATGCAGTCATAAAGAGAAGACCGAGCAACCACGCAAGCTAATACCCGATAAGGCTCTGAAATTTCCAACCTCACGAACTGGCTGGCTAAAGACTGAACATCCAAGGCTAAAGGCCTCTCAGCTGCTGAAAGATGTGCCAAGCTCCCCAAACTCTCTGCCCGGAGACTCAAGGCGTCAGCCACCTTCCCCGGGTGGTATAATATAGTGATATCATAGTCTTTAAGTAGCTCCAACCACCTACGCTGATGTAGATTAAGGTCCTTCTACCAGAACAAGTGCTGCAAACTCCGGTGATCAGTGTAAATATCACGGGGAACACCATACAAATAATGACGCCAGATCTTCAGGGCGTGAGAAATAACTGCTAACTCGAGGTCATGAACTGGATAATTCTTCTCATGCACCTTCAACTGCCTGGACTCATAGGCAATCACCCTACCGTCATGCATCAATACTGATCCAAGGCTAATCACCGAAGCATCACAATAGACAGTGTAGGACCTTGGACCTGTAGGCAACACTAATACTAGGGATGTAGTCAAAACTGTCTTGAGCTTCTGAAAGCTTTCCTCACACTCCTCGTTCCACCTGAATGGAGCACCCTTCTGGGTCAGTCTGGTCATAGGTGCTGCAATAGATGAAAATCCCTCTACAAAGCGACGATAGTATTCTGCCAAACCAAGGAAACTGCGGATCTCCGTAGCTGATGACGGTCTAGGCCAACACTGCACTGCCTCCACCTTCTTTGGATCTACCTTGATCCCATCACAAGGCACTATGTGGCCCAAGAACGCCACTGAATCAAGCCAGAATTCACACTTAGAGAATTTTGCATACAATCTCTTCTCCCTCAAAGTCTGAAGCACGGTCTTCAAGTGCTGCTCATGATTCTCCCATGATCGGGAATATACCAGGATGTCATCAATAAACACAATGACGAATGAATCAAGATAAGGCTGGTACACACTGTGCATCAAATGCATAAAAGTTGTTGGGCATTGGTCAGCCCAAATGACATGACAAGAAACTCATAGTGAACATATCTGGTCCTGAAGGCAGTCTTCAGGATGTCCGGCTCCCGAATCTTCAACTAATAATAGCCAGATTGCAAGTTAATCTTGGAGAATACTCTGGAACCCTACAACTGGTTGAATAAATCATCAATGCGAGGCAAAGGATACTTGTTCTTCACTGTAACCTTGTTCAGCTGCCGATAATCAATACACATACACATAGAGCTATCTTTTTTCTTCACAAATAGTACTGGAGCACCCCAAGGTGATACACTGGGCCTGATGAAACCCTTATCAAGCAACTCCTGTAACTGCTTCTTCAACTCCTTCAACTCAGGAGGAACCATACGGTAAGGAGGAATAGAAATCGGCTGAATGCCCGGCAACAAATCAATGCCGAAATCAATATCTCTATCGGGCGGCATACCCGGAAGATTAGCTGGAAATACATCAGGGAAGACCCTCACTACTGGGACTGACTCAACTGAAGGGGTATCAACACTGACATCACTCACGAAGGCCAAATACGCATCACACCCCTTCTCAACCATCCGCTGAGCCTTAAGAAATGAAATGACCCTGCGGGGAGTATACTCTAAGGTACCTCTCCACTCTAATCTCGGCAAGCCTGGCATAGCCAACGTCATGATCTTAGCGTGACAATAAAGAATAGCATAATGGGGCGACAACTAGTCCGTGCCTAAGATAACATCGAAATCTAAGTAATAACAAATCAGGCCTGGTCTCAAAACCATTATGAGCAATCAAACACGAGCGATATATGCAGTCCACAACTAGAGAGTCTCCCATAGGATTAGATACATAAACAGGGTAAATCAATGAATCCCGAGATATCCCCAAATGTGGAGCAAAATAAGAAGACACATATGAATACGTAGAGCCTGGGTCAAATAATATTGATTTATCCCTATGACAGACAGGGACAATACCTGTGATGACTGAATCAGAAGAAACGGCCTCGGAACGAGCTGGAAGGGCATAGTACTTGGCCTGGCCTCCCCCTCTAGAGAGACCTCTACCTCCCCGACCTCCACCTCGATCTGGCTGAGGAGGTGGAATGGCAACTGGGGCTGGAAGAATAGCCGGAAGACCCGGTGGAGCACGTGGAGGCTGATAAGACTGTGGAGACGCACCCCTCCTGGCTTTGGGGCAATATCTAATCATGTGATGAGTGTCGCCACACTAAAAAAAAACCCTCTGAGGACGCTGCGGCTGAGGCTGAGGCTGAATAGGAGCTGGCCTACTGGGCTGGTCGGTAATAGCACCTCGAACTGGAGGCATACTGAATACTGGCGGTGCATAATAGGGCTCCTGAGGTCTAGGAGGAGCTGGAATATCGCTGGCTGCTGGAAGAGCTGAATGAACAACGCGACTTACAAAACCCCTACCATAGCGTGTTGCTGGTGCACGAGCTCCTGAATAATGACTAGTCTCTCGAGACCTCTTGGCCTCTCTCTCTTCTCTATCTCGGGAAAACATGCCCTTTACTCTCCTGGCAATACTCACTGCCTGCTGATAAGAGATATCCATCTCCAACTCTCTGGCCATACTGGTCCAAATAATGGGGTGGAGTCCCTCAATGAAGCGATGAACCCTCTCTCTGACTGTGGAAACCAAAGCCGGTGCATGACGGGCTAACTCACTGAAATGGACTACATACTTCGACACAATCATAATACCCTGGCGCAACTGCTCGAACTCCGCGCACCAAGCATCCTTGAGGCTCTGAGGGACATACTCTCGGAGAAACATCTCCTAAAACTGAGTCCAACTGAATGAGGCTGCCTCGTCCGGACTACTCAGCTCATAGGCACACCACCACTGATATGCCTCTCCCATCAGTTGGAAAACGTTGAAAGAAACCCACTAGTCTCCACAATACCCATAGTGCGGAGAATACAATAACACTCCTCAAGAAAACCCAAAGCATCCTCTGAAGCTATTCCGCTGAAAATAGGTGGGTGGTACTTCTAGTACCTCTCAAGTCTGAGATGCTCTGCGTTAGAAGCAGCTACCCTGGTCTCATGCTGAACCGGAGCCACTGGCATAAAAATATACTACGGGGCCTGATCAACCTGGCCCCTCTGCTCAGGAGTACGGGCTGCAGGAGTTTGTGCCCCTCCCCCTGCCTGAGATGTAGCGGGAGTTATCGAAAGTAGTCCAGCCTGAGCTAGAGTGCTGAACATGCTCATGAACTGAGCTAAAGTCTCCTAGAAGGCTGGAGCAGCAACATGAGTCTCCGGTATCAGCCCTCCAGCTGGAGCTGCTGGGAGCTCCTCTGCCGCAGATCTCGCAGGTGGTTGGGCTACACTCTGTGGTCGTCCTCTACCCCGACCCCGGCCTCTGGCGGCTCTGGAAAGGGGCTCGGGTGCCTGATCGTCATTCCTCCCAGTACGGGTCCTCACCATCTATTGGAAAGAATATAATAGAATTTTAGAATTTTGATGTTAATAACTCGCACGACGAGGAAATCAAAGAAATATGGATGTTCTTAACAGTTACATAGCCTCCCGAAGATAAGCACGGACGTCTCTGCATCGATCCGCGAGACTCTAATAAACCATTTTGTGACTCCTATGAACCTAGACGCTCTGATACCAACTTGTCAAGACCAAATTTACCCTCCAAAGGTATCATGATGACACCTAGTCTATACGAATAGGTAATCCTAATTAGCGGATAAAAATTAATTAGAAATACGATAAATAAAGAAATAAAAGACATGTAATCTGAATAATCATAATGATGCTGCTCGGCTCGTACAAAATATAACTCACAAAGACCCGAAATGTCACAGACAGTCACAAGCTTCTAACACTACTGTAGCTCTAAGAAAAATTGGAAAGTACATAAGAAAAATCTCTATAAGATAGAATGGAAGGGGACTCAGAGGATTCTGCGGACGCGGAAGAAATACCTTGCAGTCTCCTAGAATCAGCAACAACGACTAACCACGAGGATGATAGCTCATACCTGGATCTGCACACGAAAAAATATGTAGGAAAGGGCATGAGTACACCAATTTGGTACCCAGTAAGTGCCAAGCCTAACCCCGGTTAAGTAGTGACGAGGTTAGCTTAAGGCTCTACTGGATTTTTAAATAAGTCAATTTAAAACAACACAAAATATAGGTAATGTCTACAGTAAGCAGTTTAAGAAAATAATATAAATTTTTACAGTAAAGAGAGTCCTCGGCTCAACACAATGTATCACAAAGTGGAATATCCTGGGATACCATCCCGTAGTTCCAAATGATTAAGCAGTACAGGGGGATCTCCTGGAATACGTTCGTAGTCCCAAAATAAATATGCAGTACAGGGGGATCTCCCGGAATATGTTCGTAGTCCCACTTTAAATATGCAATACAAGGGGATCTCCCGGAATATGTCCGTAGTCCCAATTTAAATATGCGATGTAGGATGAATGCCAGGAATAACATCAATTTATGTAGTTCATCTAATTACAGGTAAGGAAAGAAGTAATCCAGCTAAGCATGGTACATAGAGTATAAAATAGACAACTAGACACATAGGCATGCTTTCCTAAACTAAGCAAAATAGTTTAGCACATTAAGGCACATTTAGTAGAATAAAGAACACTTCATAATTTAGGAAGGGAAGGATGGGATTTATGCAATAATGGCCCGTGTACGTACTCGTCACCACACTTACACGACACCCACATAACAATAAATATCAAAACAACCTAAGGGGAAGTTAGAGTTAGGCCAGCCACTTACCTCGACTGCTCAAATCAACTCGAAATCACGTTCTTTCCCCGAGTACCAAACTCCGAATGGCCCGAATCTATTCAAATAAGTTACATAATGTAAATATCACTACAAGCAACTAGTTTAACAAATCAATTCGAAGCTAAAGCGTGAAATTAGAAAAATTGCCCAAAAAGTTCTCCCGGGCTCACGACTCGAAATCGGGTAAAAGTCACAAATTCCGAACACCCATTCACTCACAAGTACACTCAACCAAAAATTAGCAAAATTCGACGTCAAAATATCACTCAAAAGATTCTCAATTGGGGAAATTTTCTCCCATTTCAAACCTTTCCCACAATTTTCCTTAATTAGATTGAAGAACTTACTATATATTGATGGAATACAAAGGAAATATGATTAGGAATCGATACCTACTGGTCTCCTCTTCAAAATCCTCACAAAATCGCCTATTCCCGAGCTCCAAATCGATTTTAGAAGTTATGAACTCAAACCCTCGATTTTTCTTATTTCTGCCCAGCGCTGCTCGCACCTGCGCTTCCAGGATCGCACTTGTGGTCCCGCTTCTGCGTCCTGGGCTCCGCATCTGCCGAAATCACTAATCTCCTCAAGCTCCGCATCTGCGGCACTTTCTTCGCAGATACGGTTCCACTTCTGCAGTCCATGAGCCGCATCTGCCACCACTGACCCGTAATCCTAAGACCGCACCTGCGACTCCTCCTCCCGCTTCTGCGGAACCGCACCTGTGGTCCAACCTCCGCAGGTGCGTAAATGACAGGTTCAGCAACACCAGCAATAGCCTAAGTCCAAAATTCTTTCCGTTGAGCATTCGAAACACACCCGAGGCCCCCGAGACCTCAACCAAAACCACCAACCAGTCCCATAAACACATTCGAACTTAGTCGAGCCTTCAAATCACATCACATAACACTAAAAACAAGGATTACACACGGATTCAAGCCTAAGGACTTAACATTCTTTCCAAATCTACACACGATGCCGGAACACGTCAAAACTAGTCCGAATGACCTCAAATTTGACACAAAGGTCACAAATGACACCACGAACCTACAACCACTTCCGGAATTCCATTCCGAGTCCGATATCAAAATTTCACCTATCGGCCGAAATCGCCGAAAATCTAACTTTCGCCAATTCAAGCTTAAATCTACTATAGACCTCGAAAACACATTCCGGACGCACTCCTAACCCAAAAATCACTCAACGGAGATAATAGAGTCGATGAAATTCCATTCTAGATCCGTCTTTATACAGTTCCAACTACGGTCCGATTTCTAAGGCTTAAACTCATAATTAGGGACTAAGTGTCCCAAAGCTCTCCGGATTACATAGCTAATCACTTCGTCAAGTCCCAAAAGCAGAAAAAATGTGGGGAAAGCAGTTATTAGGGGATCGGGGCTCTAACTCTCAAAACGACCGCCGGGTCGTTACATATTTAAGCACAATTGAAACCTCACATTTGGATTGAATTAGACAGACCCAAGTATATCTATTGTAATCATCTACTACAATTACAAAATGTTATTTTCTGTCAAATGTAGCCTTTCTATAAGGTCCCCAGACATCAACATGAATCAACTGGAAAATACTACTAGATTTACTCTTACTAACATGAAAACTTAACCTGATTTGCTTTGCCATTGAGCGCACTGAGCAGTTCTCTTGTACTTTATTATTGACTTTATTCTTTAGGCTAGGAATATGTTGCATAGAAATTGTTGATGGATGTCCTAGTCGTAGATTCCATAACTCTGCTTCATTCAGTCCTCCAGCTACTGCAGCTCCTACTGTGGGTTTGAACTCTCTCTGTAGAATGTAAAGACCATTACTTTCTCTATCAATCCCTATTACCTTGCCATTGTAAAGTCCCTGAAACACACAGAAATTAGAGGAAAATGTGACTTTACACAACAATTCCTTGGTTAACTTTGACACTGAAAGCAGATTAAGTTTGAAGTCTGGGACATGTAATATATTTGTGATTTTATGACTCCCTAAAATCACTGTATTTCCTGCACATGCTATGGAAGATCTACTTCTTGTCGGCACTTGCACTCTACTGTCTTGTTAATTTTCTAAGATTCTCAGTTCATCTAATAGTTCCTTGCATAGTGTAATATGATGAGATGCTCCAGAATCAATTATCTCACAAGCATAAGTACTAGATAACAATGTAACAGTGCCTGCCATCACATTTGAGGTACTATCATTTGATGGTGGCTTGTTCAGGAGGTCCATTAACCGTGAGTATTCTTCCTTAGTGAAGAAATGTCCTTGCAGCTTATTTTCAGTTGTTGCATTATTACATGGTCTGAATCCTCCACTAGGTTGTGCTCTGCCACCCGACTGGCCTGTGTTTCCACCAAATTGTCCAGTTTTCATCTTACTTTTAAAATCTGGAGGATATCCTAAAATTTTATAGCAGTTTTCCTTCAAGTGACCCTTATATCCACAGTGTTCACATATTAGCCTTGTGCCTTTAGGTTTGAATGTATACCTGTGGGTATCTACCACACCAAGTGTTCTTTGACTTTTTTCCTGAGTCACAATCGCATAAACTTCATCGATAGTAACTACTGGTCTCCTTGCAAGTATATTACTCCTCACATTCCCATTACTTTCATTTAAGCCCATAAGGAGCCGCAACACACACTGAGATTTCAATGTTCAACCAATGGCCTTGATTCCTCACAATCACAACAAGAGAGTGGAGCAAAAACATCAAACTCATCCTATAGATCTTTCGTTTTAGTGTAATAGCTGGTCACTGAATCTGTTCCCTGCCTCATCATTGCAATCTCAGACCAAAGGTGATAGATCCTTGTTAGGTTTGATCGATCAAATCTCTCCTGAAAGTCATTCCACACCTTCCTCGCATATGAGGCATAAATAATCCTTGGCATTAATTCCTTTGAAACTGTACTTCCAATCCAAGACAGTACTATCGTATTACATTTTTCCCATTGCTCAACCAATTCACCTCTTTACCTGCTCTTAGTACAGGAACCGTCTACAAATCCAAGCTTACCTTTTCCTCTCAAAGCTAGCTTCATTGCCCTGCTCCAGGTCATAATTCTTTGGCCATGTGAGCTTAATTGGGATCAAAACTAGCCCTGGAGTATCTCCTGCTTGAAGAAATAACGGGTGATTATGATCAAGCGAGCTTACCTCGTTTCCAGCCATGTATGCAGAAATTGTCTTCTGTAATTGATTCAATTTCGCTGGAGCTTTGCGCCGGATCAGATCCTCACGGTCGCCGCTTTGAGCGAAAAAGAAATTGACACAGAGATGAAGCTTCACTGCTAGATCAATGGAGCAGTGAATTAGGGCACATGTAAAGATGAATATTCTAGAATCTGAGATGGAGAATGGAGAAGAGAAATGATATTTTCTTATTGCTCTAAGTGTACAAGTGACCTCCTTTTATAGATAAATACATCTGTATTCTCACGTGCACTACATGTGCAATTAACCACCTCTAATAGTAGTAACTAACTCCAATAACTTAACCGACTCTAACAACAGTTAGACAGGCTAAGTCACTATTATATATATATATATATATATATATATATATATATATATATATATAT
>ML398537.1:46061-60503 GCA_005239525.1 Nicotiana knightiana | reverse complement strand
TGATATTTAATATATATATATATATATATATATATATATATATATATATTAAATATTTTGAAGTTGCACTATAAATGTATATCTTTTAAAGCAAAAAAGAAAAAATGCACTGTAAATAAAGAAAGGAGGCACACATGCGGGCATTAATGTTCAATCTTTATGTCATGATCATATAGTTAATCTCATCATGCTTTGGCAACTCAAATCAAAGAACTCATAAGAGGTGCAAAATTATGGCTTTGGGGTTGCAGGTCTCTGCTCATGATTAATAGAGTAACTAAAGTTCAACAATACTGATATCATGCCAAAGTTTCTTTCTTTGGACTTCATATATGTTTTTTCAAACCATTATTAGACTCACCTTGAATTATACTTCTAAAGAATTGTTATGATAACAAAATTACACTCAAGGATTTAAATATCATCTTTTCCTCCAAAGAAAAATAAAAGAGAGAAAAGGAATTAGAGTTGCAGCCTAATTAATACTTGCAACCTATCTGCAATATATATATATATGCAGGATTCAAATCTCACCAAAAAAAAAAAAGGAAAAGGGAATTTAGACAAGTGAGACAAGTTACAACTTCGTTATGTAGACAAGTGATTCGGGAATCAAATTTGACCGATTAAATTCTTCCCTTCTTGTTTTCCTTCACCCCGTTGATCAACTCCTCAAAAAAGTTAGATAAGTCGAGAAATCACAACATCATAAATTGAGGGTATTTGTTTATTCTTATTTCTCATTATGAGGATTGTGGGGGTGAGAGGTGTACTAGAATTCAAAAAAAAATAAAAAAACATTTATATGTAATTTTAACAACAGTTCATTAGTGTGTAATTCTTACATCAAGTTATGATTTAACTATGATAAATCAATGTAATTTAGTGTAAATACTCACTAAGAATAGGTTGTGTAATGAGAGTATTGGTAGGGCATGGAACCATTAGGTTGTGCTTGTGGATTTTCCAACAGATACTTCCACGCTTGGAAAGCTAAACAACATCCTCTCTCCTACCAACACGTAGAATATAGTGAGTAAATATTTTTCTATTATTTCCCACAAATCCAATATAAAAGTGCAGAGTAAAAGGAGGAATCCCTTTGCATTACCTCATACATTAATTACTCATCCCACCACCACCTACCAACATGTTTTATATTTTAATTCCACCACTTCTTGGACTTTTTATCTCTCCATTACACTTAATCAGTGAGAGACACATTTTTGAATTTTTATCAAAAAGGGAAAACGCCTCCATTATACAAAGTGTCAACCCTTCTTCTAGCTAATTACCTAGTTTTGATTAATCTAATTAACCTAATAAAACGTCGATTTTAATTAGAACGCATATGGCGTTAAGTTTGGAAATTCCATCACCTTACTACACTCACTACTGAAAAATGCGTTTTTTTCCGACCGACAGTACCTACCAGTAAAATAGCATGTGGTAGCCACTAAGTAAGGTGATGTTTATTTTTTATCCACTAATTTTAATGCTGGGCAAAAATAGTCACTGGTCTATTAAAATTATTTTGAAAAGATATTTTTACCCTTTCTTCAATTCTTATATTCTCAAACCCTTATTTTATTCGTTCAGAGGGAAAATTTGAGAGCGAAAATTTTAGAGGCAACTTTCACGTGTTCCTCAGTATCTGTACCGTCCTTGCATGCAAACCAACTGCACTTAATTTTTCTCCTTCGTCATCTTCTCTGTATTGAACGATCGAACTGGTATTTTTTTTTTTTTATCTTTTGTGCATTTTTATTTTTGTATATGTGTAATCGCGATCAATGTTGTGTTTGGCATCAAGTATGTGTGGAATTTCAAAAATAATGATTATAAGTTGATTCAATGCCGAATAAGGAGCGGATTTTTGTGAGGAAGTTATTTAGAAATTTTTGGTATTGAAATGTGTTTGTGGTTCAATCAATATATTTGATTATGTAAGGACATTTCATAAAAATAGTCGTACGAATTCATAAGCTAATTGTGTTTATGAATATTTTTGGTATTGAAATGTGTTTGTGGTTCAATCAATATATTTGATTATGTAAGGACATTTCATAAAAATAGTCGTACGAATTCATAAGCTAATTGTGTTTATGAATATTTTTGGTATTGAAATGTGTTTGTGGTTCAATCAATATATTTGATTATGTAAGGACATTTCATAAAAATAGTCGTACGAATTCATAAGCTAATTGTGTTTATGAATATTTTTGGTATTGAAATGTGTTTGTAGTTTAATTAATATATTTGATTATGTAAGGACATTTCATAAAAATATTCGTACGAATTCATAAGCTAACTGTGTTTATAAATTATTAGTTAACTATGTTCATAAAAGTTAAGGACCGAGTGTCCTTAACTTTTAAACTTGGAACTCAAAGTTAATGACTGAGTGTCCTCAACTTTTGAACTTGGATTTCAAAGTTAAGGACCAAGGGTCCTTAACTTTTGAACTTGAAACTTGAAGTTCAGGACCAAGTGTCCTTAACTTTTCAACTTGAAACTATAAGTTAAGGACTGCATGTCCTTAACTTTTTAACTTGTAACTCTAAGTTAAGGACCAAGTATCCTTAACTTTTGAACTTGTAAGTCAAAGTTCAGGACTAAGTGTCCTTAACTTTTGAACTCGGAATTCAAAGTTAAGGACCAAGTGTCCTTTACTTTTGAACTTGAAACTTGAAGTTCAGGACCAAGTGTCCTTAACTTTTCAACTTGAAACTTGAAGTTAAGGACCAAGTGTTCTTAACTTTTGAACTTGAAAGTTGAAGTTCGGGACCTATTGTCCTTAACATTTGAACTTGAAACTTTAAGTTAAGGACTACCTGCCCTTAACTTTTTAACTTGAAACTTGAAGTCCAGGACCAAGTGCCCTGAAGTTTCAACTTGTAACTGTAAGTCCTAATCTTTTAGTCCTAATCTTTTATGTTCTTTTCCCTTCTTTGTAGTGTGATAATGGAAGGAGATTGTGTGTTCGAGTTTGATGTTTTGCGTAATTTAATGAGCTATTGGAAATGAGATTTACAGTATAAGGAAACAGTAAAAAGTTTTTTTTTGAACAAGCAGTGGAAGAAGTCGAGGGATAGTATTTTCAAAAACTTATTTCGGTTACAAAGTGTGAAGTTTGTGGTAAACTTATTCATTGTGTATTGCTTTCAGAAATTGTAAATAATGACCCTAATTTGATGACATTCAAGGTTTTTCACCATGAAATTAAGTTTACACGTGAAGCATTTCATATAATTACTGGTTTGAACTGTTCTTCTTTACTGGACATCAAAGGTTTGCATGAAAAAGAGAGTAGGCTTTCGAAAGTCTATTTCTCCGGAAAGGATAGAGTTGAGTTGAGTGATTTGTTTAATTATATTACTAGTCACCCAGATGGTACAACTGCATCATTTGTAGGCAGCGATGATGATGCTGTGAAGTTGGCAACAATTTATTTTGTTGAATCTGTTTTGATGGAGGGAAACAGAAGAATAGGAATGTGTCCGAGAAGATAATGAAAATTGTAAATGATGATGAACTCTGCTCTTCTTTCAACTGGGGCTCTCTTTGTTATGAAACGTTACTAAAATCATTGAAGAGTTGTTTGAAGCCCAATGAGAATGAGAATGATAAAGAGAAAGACAAAGATAAAGACAAGGATAGCTACACTATACTTGGCTTTCCTTTTGCTTTTTGTGTTTGGATTATGGAAGTATTGCCTATTTTTCAGGAAAAATAATTTGTGAACTTCCGAGAATGTGGTTTTCCTCGGATGTTATGTTATTCAGATATGAAATCTACACAATATGATTCTCTGTGTAAAAAATACTTCCATAATGAAAAAGTAAGTTAATCTAATTACTAGCTATTTTTTTTGTTTATGTGTTTTAGTTCTGAAAACTTATGTTTTTTGGTTATATAATAGGTGTATAATTTGATCGAGGTGGCACCATTTGTTTCTTGTGAAGAAGATGCAGAGCCTGTTAGTGTGCATGAGCNTGATTCTCTGTGTAAAAAATACTTCCATAATGAAAATGTAAGTTAATCTAATTACTAGTTATTTTTTTGTTTATGTGTTTTAGTTCTGAAAACTTATATTTTTTTGTTATATAATAGGTGTATAAATTGATCGAGGTGGCACCATTTGTTTGTTGTGAAGAAGATGCAGAGTCTGTTAGTGTGCATGAGTCAATTTCTCAAAATCAAAGCTCAATGCCTTCTTCCACATAATTTGATGAAGCCATGCTTAAGGATTGTTAAAGTAGGTTTTCTGTCTTTGAATAGCATTAGTTTTTTATTTGATTATTTTTTGCTTAAGAGACCTTTTTTGTTTTTATGGTTTTTGATTCAGAGATTATCAGAGAAGTTTAAAAAGGATTTGCAGGCTGAAGTTACTAGAATAAATCAGAAAATATTTGTATCAGAAAAAAAGATTCAAAATGATATCAAGGCAATATCATTAATTTAAGTTAGTCTAAGTTCAGGACCTTGTGTCCTTAACTTTTGAACTTGTAACTCAAATTTAAGGACGGCCTATCCTTAACTATTTTACTTTTAAGTCTAAGTTCATGACCATCTGTCCTGAACTTTTGAACTTGAAACTTGAAGTTCAGAACCAAGTGTCCTTAAATTTTAAATTGTAAGTCAAACTTAAGGACAATGTGTCCTTAAATTTTGAACTTGGAATTCAAAGTTAAGGACTTCCCGTCCTTAACTTTTGAACTTGAAACTTGAAGTTAAGGACCTATTGTCCTTAACTTTTTAACTTGGAATTCAAAGTTAAGGACTGCATGTGCTTAACTTTTGAACTTGAAACTTGAAAATTTAGGACCAAGTGTCCTTAACTTTTGAACTTGTTACTCTAAGTTAAGGACTGCCTGTCCTTAACTTTTTTACTTGTAACTTGAAGTTTAGGACTACCTGTCCTTAAATTTTTAACTTGAAACTTGAAGTTTAGGACTACATGTCCTTAACTTTCTAACTTAGTTTCTTTCACAGGATTTAAAGAAAAGTCTACGATCAAAGATTGATACTTTGTTGAAGATTTTTGTGAAACTTGATGAAAGGAACATAGAGAGAGAATCTAGTGTTCCGATTACTAAAGATGGAGTTGATGTTCATTGTGATGGTACAAAACCTACTGTTACAATTAACAAAGATGCAGGTGGTGATGAATGTGATGATACAGATGTGCATGCAGAAGTTCAGTATGAAAGCGGTTATAGAGATGCACATCTAGATGATGAAACTGATATTGACACTGAAACTGAGAAAGGTTAGATATAGATTTTGAATTTTTTGTCATTAAAATTTATATTCAATAGCGTAAAACATATAAACTTTTTTTGATTACAAATATATGTTGAATCTATTGATGGAGTGGAAGTTCAAGATGTAGTAGAATGTCAAGACCAGGAAAATCCAAAAGAGACAGGAGTATTTGTAAATGTGGAGTGCAATCTCAAGATTTAGAAAGTCCATTGGCAAGAAGTGTCAGTGAGATTGTATGCAAATGTATAGAAGGAACATATGATATGTCTACACCTCTCTCATTTAAAGAGAAATTTGGAGTTCAAAATTGTGCCAATCAAGGTTAGATGGAATTTTCATGATATGTTGAAGGTTAGTTTTAGTGAACTATTAGAATGGGTATTAATTGTAAATGTTACAGAATCTTTTGAAGCTGCAAGGGAAGAAGATGGAGTGGAGTACCAAGAGAGAAGTGGAGTACACTCTCAAGACTTAGAAAATACCCAAGGAACAAGCATAAGTGAGATTGTTTCCAAATGCATAGATGAAACATGTGATCTCTCTACACCTCGCTCTTTTATTGACAATATTGGAAGCCAAGAAAATTCTAGTGAAGATAATGATTTAACTGGGATGATCTTGACAGTTGCAAAAGGTTAGGCAATGTTTTTTTTTTAATTTTATACATGTTTGTTTTAATCAAAGATTAGTAACAAGTACTAATTGTGTTAGCTCTTGTAAATATTTTGCAGAATCTTGTGAACTTGCAATTGAAGAACATGGAGAACAGTTGCAACATAAAGAAAATGTGCAGTTGGAAGATAAAGAAAATGCAACCAATATGTCAGCTCAATTGTCTGTTGAAAAAATACAAGAAGGCAGTGTGAACAAGACAAGTATTGATTGTGTCCTAAATATTATATTCATAATTGAAACTGCCAGTACATTTCAAAAATAATGTTCTTAGTTTTTGTCTCTTCATTTGGAGACTTGCAGCAAACTAATGTATATATATAGTGTTGTCTGCAAAGCAAAAAAAAGATGAAGCTCTTAACCAATATACTAGAAAAAGGAAGAGAGGTAATATTGGTTATGATGGGCCATCATTTTCTATTCTTTCTCCTACTCCTCCAAGTACCCAAATGAGCATTGATGAGGGTTTGTCTATGGAGGTTGAAAGAAATGTTGTAGAAGAGCTTGGTCGAGGTAATAGGAATAAGAAGCTTAGTTGGAAGTTGAAATCTCCTTTTGAATAGGAAACAAAAATAGGAACATCGATGGCGCACAATGAAAATATCCAAGAATCCGGGATAGATAAAACCAAAATATACTCGTACATGTATTTTTCATTATGCCAAAGATGATGCAAAATTATTGAAGAAACTCATTGGGTGGTTGGGCAAGGAGAAAAGGAAAGGTCGCAAAAAACCGTAAGTCCCTTAATGTATTTCATTATTTGTTAATTACTTAAATTCGTGTCCTTAACTTGTAATTTTAAATTTAGGACTAAGTGTAGTGATACTGAAATTCCTAAAGTTAAGTGTCCTTAACTTCTGTGATTGTAAGTCTAAGCTTAGGACCAAGTGTCCTTAACTTTTGAATTTGGAAATCAAAGTTAAGGACCAAGTGTCCTTAACTTTTCAACTTGGAATTCAAAGTTCAGGACCAAGTGTCCTGAATGTAAGTCAAAGTTCAGGATCATGTGTCCTTAACTTTTGAACTTGTAAGTCTAAGTTCAGGACCATCTGTCCTGAACTTTTGAACTTGAAAGCCTAAGTTCAGGACCATGTGTGTTTTACTTTTGAACTTGAAACTTGAAGTTCAGGACCAAGTGTCTTTAACTTTTGAACTTAAAACTTGAAGTTCGGGACCAAGTTTCCTTAACATTTCAAATTGAAACTCAAACTTCAGGACCAAGTGTCCTTAACTTTTGAACTTAAAAGTCTAAGTTCAGGACCAAGTGTCCTCAACTTTTGAAGTTGGAACTATAAGTTAAGGACTGACTGTCCTTAACTTTTATACTTATGAGTCTAAGTTCAGGACAAAGTGTCCTGAACTTTTGAACTTATAAGTCTAATTTCAGGACCACGTGTCCTTAACTTTTGAACTTGAAACTCAAACTTCAGGACCAAGTGTCCTTAACTTTTGAACTTGAAAGTCTAAGTTCAGGACTAGATGTCCTTAATTAGGAAATGAGGACTAACTTCTAACTTTGATATTTTCAAAATTTTCAGGGGACAAACTGATATATATGCTGATTATAATGGTGTGAGAAAGAATCCATACAAATTGTATCATCAAAAAATCAGTAGCAAAATGTTCTTCCTTGAGCTTTCAGATAGTAGCTTTGTACTTGATGATAAGGTTTGATAATTCGCAAGGCATTTATTTTCTTTATTCTTAATTTATTGTTTTTAAATTATTTTATGACTCATGGATTAGTTTTATTTTTTGCCTTTTTATGAAGCATATTGACATTGCCCTATATTATCTGAGAAAGAAGGAATGCTACCACCCTCGCGACCATCCTTTTCGTTGCACAACTACATATATAGTTTTTGATAACTATATGCTAGAGATATATAAGGAATTCAATGAAGATGTTACAGATGGGTTTTGGTGTGGTGATAATCAATTATTTCCGACACCATATGTGTGGGGTGACAATCGTAGATGTGGAATTTCTTGGACAGAGGTTGACAAAATCTTTTTTCTATGTCGGCTTCCTTCAGAAGATGATAATGTTGTGACACATTTTCTTTTGGGGGTATTGGACTTGAATGAGAAAAAGATTGATGTGTATGATTCCATATATAGTGAGCCATATGAGGCATGAATGAATCACATTGAAATGTATGCACGCATGATCCCCAACTTACTAAAGTTCTCACAGTCTGAGAAAAATCACAAGTCTTTTGGAAATGCATTCAACAAATTTGATATTCAGTGGAAAAGATCACCACACCAAACTGGATCGTACGTGTTGTTATTTGTTATATAATTTATATGTACTTTAGATTTATTGTTTAATTGACTCCATATCTTACATTTTTCTTAGGACTGATTGTGGTGCATTCCTAATCAAGTATGCGGAGTTGTTGATGATGAGAAATGATGGGGAGAAATTCAAACCTGAAGACATAAAAGACATTATAAAAGAACTTGCAACAAATCTTTGGGCACATGGAGAGTGGAAAGAAAATTCTGCTTATGATACACCACCAGAAAATGTTGGCGACGACTATGATAGTGAAAATGAAACTTGCTGTCCGAAGGAGCTGTAGTTAAGCTGTAAAGAAAGTTAGTTGTAGTTGATTTTTTATATAAAATTTCTGTAAAGAATCCATATGAATTCTGAAATATCTTGTAAATTCCTCAAAATTCACTTTTATATTGTTTTCATACCATAATTTTTTGTCACAACTATGCAAAATTACAATTTTAGAAGTAATATGAAGGCATCATGTTATTAATTTCTTTGTTTCTGTCAAGTATTGATTTTTCCATTTGCAATCCCTAAATTAAGTGTATTGAACTTGTAAGTATTAATTCAGGACCAAGTGTAATTGAACTTCAAATTCAAAGTTAAGGACCAAGTGCCTTAACTTTTGAACTTGTAAGTCAAAGTTCAGGACAATGTGTCCTTAACTTTTGAACATGAAACTCAAACTTCAGGACCAAGTGTCATTAACTTTTGAACTTGAAACTCAAACTTTAGGACCAAGTGTCCTTAATTTTTGAACTTGAAAGTCTAAGTTCAGGACCACGTGTCCTCAACTTTTGAAATTGAATCCTTAACTTTTGAACTTGGAACTCAAACTTCAGGACCAAGTGTCCTTATTTTTTGTACTTGGAACTGTAAGTTAAGGACCAAGTGTCCTTAACTTTTGAACTTGTAAGTCAATGTTAAGGACTGCCTGTACTTAACTTTTGAACTTTGAACTCAAACTTAAGGATTGTCTGTCCTTAACTTTTGAACTTGTAAGTCAAAGTTAAGGACTGCCTGTCCTTAACTTTTGAACTTTGAACTCAAACTTAAGAACTGTCTGTCCTTAATTTTTGAACTTGTAAGTCAAAGCTAAGGACTGCCTGTCCTTAACTTTTGAACTTTGAGCTCAAACTTAAGGATTGCCTGTCCTTAACTTTTGAACCTGTAAGTCAAAGTTAAGGTCTGCATGTCCTTAACTTTTGAACCTGTAAGTCAAACTTAAGGACTACATGTCCTTAACTTTTGAACTTTGAACTCAAACTTAAGGACTGCCTGTCCTTAACTTTTGAACCTGTAAGTAAAAGTTAAGGACTGCTTGTCCTTAACTTTTGAACTTTGAACTCAAAAGAAACAAAAAGAACGTCAGCAGAAAGAAAATTTGAAAATTCAGACATCTTCTCAAATAAGAATAATCTAAATGAATCCAATTTATAGAAAAAACTTAAAAGAGTCGATAAACATAAGTGGATATATCTACTATTCTCTATGCTTCCTTGAAAATGAATGGACTGCCGGAGAATTTGTACAAGCTTTCTATTATGACCAATTCTTCTGCAATGACCACATTTGAATGTTATTTTTGATGACTCGGTAGCTGGAATATGCCTTTTCTTCTGCCTTCCACCTGGTGGCACTTTGAAATCTGGAGGTTTAACAATTTGTGACTTAACACTCTCTGGTACAATCCAAGAATCAGTATGTCCTACAGGATGTATTTGTCTTTCATATGTTTTTAGCCAAGATTCCTTTAAGTACCAGTGCGAGCAAAAGTTGGACTTCTTGATGTTTCTCTTCTTGATAGCTGCAATTGCATGTATGCATGGTAATTCATCAAATTGAAACTGAAAATAATCACATGTTCTTTTGTTTAAGTCCACCAAGAAAGTAATTCCTTCTTCTTCAACTTTAGAACGTCATGAATCAATAGGGAATACCTTCAATGTTGAAAAATTATAAGTTAGTACATTATGTTAAATTATATTAAATAATAACCTAAACATAGGACATAATACCTACATACAAAGTAAATTCTAAATCTATCTTTTTCTTTAATTCCTCTTCTACCCAACAAGAAACATCATAAAAAGTTCCGTCTGCTTCATTTCTTCTTTCATAAAACCAACGTTGTAGATTCACTTGAATGAAATCCATCATTTTTAATATAGGCAGCTCAGTTGCTTCTAATAAGACAAAATTTATTGACTCAACTATATTTGTTGTGAGCATATCATATCTTCGTCGTGGACTACAAGAACGTGCCACCTTTCCGGTGGTTCTTCCATCAAGTAGTCATAAGTCTTCTTATCTAATTTTTCTATATCTGACATGTAAAGATCAAATTCTTTGTGCCTGTATACTCTTGCAACACTTTGAAAAAGTTTTATGACCTCACTTTTCACTTTCCTTCGCTTTAGGTTCTGCTCCAAATGATAGATAAAAATCCCATGGTGTCTTTCAGGATATACCTTTGCGATGGCATATGCAATAGATTGATGCCTGTCTAATAAAAAAAATTAAATTCTCATGGCTCTCAATTGCATTGCGAATCTCACTAAAGTACCACTCATAGGAATTGTTATTTTCAGATTCTGCTATTCCAAAGGCTAGTGGGAAAATTTGGTTATTTGCATCCTTTGAAACTGAAATCATTAAAACACCACAAAATTTTAACTTCAAAAAAGTTGCATCAACATTAATCACCGGTCTACAATGATTCCAACCAGATATTTATGATCCATATGCATAAAACATATAAAGAAACCTGAAAATACAATATAAAAGAAGGTTAACAGAAGTTAAGGACATGCAGTCCTTAACTTAGACTAACAAGGTCAAAAGTTAAGGATAGGTAGTCCTGAACTTCAGGTTACAAGGACAAAAGTTAAGGACAAGTAGTCCTGAAGTTAGACCAACAAGGTCAAAAGTTAAGGACAATCAGTCCTTAACTTAGATTTACAAGTTATAAAGTTAAGGACATGTAGTCCTTAACTTAGATTTACAAGCTCAAGAGTTAAGGACATGGAGTACTTAACTTAGACTAACAAGGTCAAAAGTTAAGGACAGGTAGTCATGAACTTCAGGTTACAAGCTCAAAAGTTAAGGACAGTCAATCCTTAACTTAGATTAACAAGGTCAAAAGTTAAGGACAGGTAGTCCTAAACTTTAGTTTACAAGGCCAAAAGTTAAGGACAAGTAGTCCTGAAGTTAGACTAACAAGGTCAAAAGTTAAGGACATTCAGTCCTTAACTTAGAGTTACAAGTTATAAAGTTAAGGGAATGCAGTCCTTAACTTAGATTTACAAGATCAAAAGTTAAGGACATGGAGTCCTTAACTTAGACTAACAAGGCCAAAAGTTAAGGACATGTAGTCCTGAAGTTAGACTAACAAGGTCAAAAGTTAAGGACATGTAGTCCTTAACTTAGAGTGACAAGTTATAAAGTTAAGGACATGCAGTCCTAAACTTAGGTTTACAAGCTAAAAAGTTAAGGACATGGAGTCCTAAACTTAGACTAACAAGGTCAAACGTGAAGGTCACCATGTCCTTAATTTTTTAACTTGCAATTATAAGTTAAGGACCAAGTATCCTTAACTTTTTGACTGCACACATGAAAGTTAAGGACAACACATCCTTAACTTTTTAACTAGTTAAAGACAACATGTCCTAAAGTTTATAAAACAGACTAATAAACTCCTTTTTGATTGATTACCTGTTGTTGTCGTCTATCTTTATGTTAGTATATGTTCCCGGGTTTTTACTTCTCATCATATACAAGTATGAAGACAATAATTCATAATTCCATTTAGGAGTTCCTCTTATTAAAGCGGAAGCATGTTGAATAGCACGCCACGCCTTGTGATACCTAATGTCTAGTCCATGCAATTTTTGCATTTCTGCCATGACAAAAGCTGGTGTAACTTCAAACCTTGGGTCTCGAAGATTGTCGATAATGTAACCACTAATAAACTTTGAAGTTGCATGCCTTTGATCAGCTTTCATAGTGTTAACAGAGTTGTCATGATTTTTCTCAATCTTTACTATCTTGAACAGTGTTGAATCTTTAATTCTGAAAGCACGCACACACCACCCACACCTATCATCATTGCATTTCAATGAATATCTTGTTGAGCTTGATCTAACAACCTTGAATTCAAAATGTCCTTTAATTACTATATTCAAAAAATAGTTAATTATACTATTCTTTTTGTCAAATATTGATCCCACTTTTATTTCATCCAACGAAGCATTTTCTCTTAATATCGTAGTTGGGGATTCTTTTTGTTTCGAATTTGACCTTAGTCTAGTTAGTTGAGTAGAGATTTTTTCAGAAATTTCTTCGATTATCGATGCACTCTCTAAGACTTGAATACCCAAAGCTTGTTCGTTGTCAATATCTATAATGCTTTGTCTTTCTACTTGAATAGAATCAAATATTTGAAACACCTCTTCAGTTATTGGTTGAGCTTCAACGATATCTATTTCCATTATCTGTTGGCCTTTGTTTTGATTGTCATGTTGAGTTTCTCTGTTGACATGTTCAAAGGTGCTTGTTGATCCAAAAGCTCTTTCTGAAATATCAACAATGAAACGACAGCCCTTGAAGAGTGAATGACTTTTTAGTAACTCTATATATGTGTGAAGATCTAAATCTTTGAATACAAGCATTCCCTTGCTTGTTCCCAGGTTGATATCAAACCATATCACTGCTTCAAACTTGTCTCTATCCAATTCAATAACTTCAAAGATCTGGTTAATGAAATCTTCAAACCGAATTGCCTCAGGTACTAGAATAAACTTTTTTTGATGATCAAGATACTTATAGTCTTCAGTCCATCTACCATTAAAAGCAACTATAATGCATATTGTTTCCATCCTGCAAGTCAAGAGAATGGGAAACTCAGGACATATTTTATAGAGCAATCCTCGTATAATTAAGAACAAGTACTGTAAGTTCAGGACCAAGTGTCCTTAACTTTTGAACTTAGAATTCAAAGTTAAAAACCAAGTGTCCTTAACTTCAGGACCAAATTTCCTTAACTTCAGGGCCAAGTGTCCTTAACTTTTTAACTTGAAACTCAAAGTTCAGGACCAAGTGTCCTTAACTTATGAACTTGGAACTTAAAGTTCAGGACCAAGTGTCCTTAAGTTATGAACTTGGAACTGTAAGTTCAGGACCAAGTGTTCTTAAGTTATGAACTTGGAACTGTAAGTTAAGGACCAAGTGTCCTTAACTTTTGAACTTGAAAATCAAAGTTCAGGACCAAGTGTCCTTAACTTTTGAACTCAGAATTCAAAGTTAAGGACCAAGTGTCCTTAACTTTTGAACTTGAAACTTGAAGTTAAGGACTGCCTGTCCTTAACTTTTTAACTTGTAACTATAAGTTAAGGACCGAGTGTCCTTAACTTTTGAACATGTAAGCCAAAGTTCAGGACCAAGTGTCCTTAACTTTTCAACTTGAAACTCGAACTTCAGGACCAAAAATACTTAACTTTTCAACTTGAAACTCAAACTTCAGGACCAAGTGTCCTTAACTTTTCAACTTGAAACTCAAACTTCAGGACCAAGTGTCCTTAAATTTTTCAAAACAATTTGCAAAACTATGACAGTATATCCTTAATATTCAGAAGAACAACAAAAAAGTTAAGGACATTGTGTCCTTAACCTTTTCAATTCAATTTGAAAAATCAGGATACTATGTCCTTAATATTAGTAACAATGGTCATGTTAAGGACACGAAATCCTTAACATTATATGCTCAATTTTTATAGAATTAGTATAGCCTCTCTCTGGGTTAGCGATAAGAGTACACCGGCCCGTCGATGTTCCATATTCAAATAGCGGAGATTCACGAAGAAGTATTGCGCTATTTATCAGTGAATCACAGGACCCGATGTCCTTAACCTTATCAATCCAGAAATTCAAAAAAAAAAAAAATCAAATTCCTAGTAACGAAATAAAAATCAATAGAAACACACAAAATCATAACTTACTGTAAATTTATGTTGATTTTTGGACGAGAAAGTTGAATTCTATAGTTTCAAATCGGAAGAGAAGCTTCTGCAATTCTATAGTTTGAAATTCGACGATCACAGTCTCTGCTGCTGCTGAAGTTAGTTAGTGCTGCTGCTGCTGATCGTTAATAAAAGCGTAGGTATAAGTTATAGCAAAAGGGTATTTTCGTCCAGTCAGGTAAACGTTTATTAAAC
>ML398537.1:397-45878 GCA_005239525.1 Nicotiana knightiana | reverse complement strand
CGCATTTTTGGACGAGAAAGTTGAATTCTATAGTTTCAAATCGGAAGAGAAGCTTCTGCAATTCTATAGTTTGAAATTCGACGATCACAGTCTCTGCTGCTGCTGAAGTTAGTTAGTGCTGCTGCTGCTGATCGTTAATAAAAGCGTAGGTATAAGTTATAGCAAAAGGGTATTTTCGTCCAGTCAGGTAAACGTTTATTAAACTAGTGACTAAAGACTGAAGACATTTAAAACACTAGCTTTAAAGTAAAGACATGTGCTCTTAATGGCTATTTGTGCACATCACCCTACCTACCAAAGTTGTTTGATTTTTTGAAAATAATTTATTTTTTAATTTATTTTATGGAACCGACCGAATTTTGTTTATTTTTTGCGCCAAAATGCGAAAGATTATTGTTCGAGCAATTCGGTTGGTAATGCACGCCGAAAAATTTATTTTTCAAGAAACCGACCAACTTTAATCTGGTTTCTATTTAAAATAAATTAAATTTAATATTTAAAAAAACAATCGAGATCAATCAGTATTTTTGACCAACTCATTTTATTAAAAATTGACCGGAGTCGGACGGTAATTTCGCACAAAAATACAGTTGAAGTGTATAAATAAGAAAATAAAAGTCTTAAATCTACAATCACCAACGAACCTAGTGAAAAAATAGTATCCTTCCATGGTACACGACCAAGGTGGATAGGGAACTAGTTTCTTTGCATGTTTGTTTCCCTTGGAGGGCAAGAGAACATGAACTTTCTCATCATGGTCTCCTAGATGTGATGTTCACGTTTTGAAGATTGTGTAAATAATATAGTTGTGTGGGACTTCCCCATATTTTTCCCTCAACAATTAGCTAGAAAAAAGGCAGGAAAAGAGTATGTTGCAATCCAAGTAACAATTAGAAAGACGAAAAGCAACGATTTTCACGTAACCAAGGAATTGGATGCAAAAGGTGGTATGGGAAGATAGTCATGACTAGGGAACAATAAATTTGGGGTTTCATGAACCAAACGACCATTTCTTTTGGGGATTTTTAGGAACAATTGATATGAAAAGTAAAGGAGATAGAACTCCGAGAGAACCCAACTAGTGTCAAATTGAAAATTTTGCACTTCATTAAAATCATATATTGCCATATCACAAAGAGAAAATTCCATTAAAGACAAGAGTGAGATGCCATTTATGCCCATTATCCGACATAATTAAGCTGTTTTTCTTTGCATTATAATTCTTCAATTTCAGGATGAAAAATTAAGAAAATAATTTCGCCAGAATATTAATTAATTTTTCTCAAAATATTTTATATCATACAGAAGTGGAGAAGGAAAGGAAGAGTTTCTCGATCGCTGCGTGAATGTATTGGGTTCAATCACAAGGCGATAATAATACCTTGGTCTTGGTGGAAGATGAAGTAATGTCATTAGATGCTTCCACTTGAAATCAATAGACGTAGTATTTGGGTTGCCCCTCCATATGCTGAGAAGAGGAAACACAATATTGTTTATCCGTAAAACGATACTATTGAATTTGTTATGTGATTTATAGAAAAGTGAACTGATTTAATTTAAAAATAGCAAACAAACAAGATTAAAAATAAGACGTAGCGATTAAAATTGAAGAAAATGACAAGCATGACTTCGAGAACAACGTCTCCGAGGACAGAAATGAGAACAATGTAAAAAAGCAAATAAAATTGTTTTAATTGAGAGTGAAAGTGGAGCATAAGTTTTGCCAAGAATTTTCTTTTCTTACAATGGCTATTGAGACTGCTATTTGTAGTTATACCTAGGGAAACAAGATCCTAGGATCAACCTCTATTTAAATGATAATAAAGAAGTCATTGATGAATATGTAATGCCAGACCATATTTGCAAATATTCTCTGCTACGACTGCCCATTTAATGTTAAAAAATATTCTTTATTAAATGTTATCCGATGACAAATATTCGATCTGCTCCCATTGACTATGTTCCCTTCGGGGTCTATCCAATGTCAGTTGCAGCTTTTGTCCCTGGTACTGGTTGTTACTATATCGCCTTTTGCCTTTATTCGGTTCCACGTGCCATGCTATCATTCAACAATATAAGCCAATTTTATCCTATAGAGATAATCCCCCTGCTTTCTGCTGAGACATCTTTATGTTACGAGAAAGTTCATGAACAGTTTCTGACGCTTGAAAGGACGCATGTCTTCTCGCATTTAATACGCCGAACACGTGTTGGCCCACGATTCAACAATATTTTCTCCAGATCTCTAGGTAATCATGACCACGATTTTTATCGTCTATATCTTTGCTTCTATCCATCTTTTTACCACTTTCACTTCTAAAATTTTCATAAGTTTATCATCTTCTTTACACTCAATCTCCTCCTGCTTAGAAAATTTTCATATTCTCTAACTTTTTTTGAAAATGTTACTGCATTTACTACCATGGCTTCTTCTACTGCATTGTTTAGAAACTCTAGCCTTCTCTTCGGTGGAGGCCCGAAGAGAAATAAAGACAATGAGGCTGATGATAATTCTGAGCCTCCCACTATAAACACCATCATACCCAAACACCTGAAAACTGCAATGACTTCCAAGAGAAGGTTCCAACTATGTCTCCACTGACTTGGGCCGTTAGTAGGTACCCCTCATCTATTCTCCCTTCTAGTATTCTTACTCTGAAAGAGGACTAGAACCGCCCAAACCTCGACATTCTTGCTCCGGATATGATAGAGCATGTTACCTTCACCAAGAAAGGCTTTACGTATGTCTATACATTCCCTTCACCTTAGGTTCGTTTTCCTTTGGGACGAGAGAAGGGCTCGACCCGTGATTTTGGAGTTATGCCATCGGTATCAGGTCTAATTGGCATAAGTAGGCCCATCTATATCGGAAATGGAGGTTGCCTACGCTAGTTGTGCACGAAGATTGGGAAAACCTTAACCCTGGCACACATGATGAGTCTTTACTCCCCCAAAATCTTCCATGGGGGAATACTAAATTTCAGAAAACATGGCCACCATTCTATCCTCACCAACGTGGATGATAACAATGATCGCGGGTGAATAGAACGATTTTTCATCATCGCCACAAAGGACATCATCCCGACAACAGCTCTGCCTTTTCCCGAGTCATGGAACCATTTTCATAAGCTTACGATTTATTCATTTCCTTCCTTCGTGAAAAGATCTATCTATTTTTTGTAGCTACCCGGTGGAAACCACCACGGGTTCAAGTTGTGGATCAGCGAGTTCAGAAGATTCTAGACATTACAATACCAAAATCCCGCCGATGGAAGGAGATGGCCCCCAAATATGGTTGGAAGGCCATGAACCATGGTAAACCGAGTCCTTATTCCTTTTACCCTTTCATGACCATAGATAACTTTGCTAACTTCATTTTTCAATTGGTTCAGAACTTCTGCAATGCTCCGTCACCTTCCCCGAGGATAACATTTTGACCGACCATGAGAAGGCCAAGAGGGTGCTACAAAGTTCCCTTGCTCGAAGCAGTGCCAGCAGATCTGCTTATGGTGAAGGTACTTCCTCTGGGAGTCCCCAACCAGGGAACAAGCAACCAAAAAGGCGACGGCGTTCTTCCTCGACTGGGACTCAAAATATGAAAGCAAAGACAACAACCGCTGAGCCGTCCACAGTGGTTGTTGTGGAAGATGGAGAAGCCAATGATGAAATGGCTCCCCTCCAAAGGATAAAAATAACTTTATCAGCTCAACTAGATGATCAACCTGAAGAGCTTCAAAACCCGATCGAATAAGAGGTCCAAGAACTTTGGGGCGAGATGGAATTGGTAGATAATGTCTATTCCTGCTTTCCTGTCCCCGTTACTGTCTCTGGTCCAAGGAGTTTGGACCTTGGGCCTCTTCTGCCTTTGGCCGCGCTAGTCCTGCTTCAATTTCTTCTCAACCTTCAACGCCAACAACTTCACACCCCTCGATACCAGTTGTACCTTCGCCAGTAGCACCCACTGCATTTCCTACACCGACAACGAACGCTCGAGAGAGGGGTGTTTCTCCTCCAGGTCTCTCAACAATGGAATTTGGGATCTTTCGATTCCAAAGGAGTGCCATCTTCTATCCAGGCCGGTGGAACTTGAAAACTACCTGAAGTCGTTGTCTTCAGAGAAAGATAAGAAGAAAATTCACTCCCTTTATAGGGAGTGCTTGCCGAATAATGCTATGCACAATGCGACACTAGTACCGTACTTGTCTTCTTACAACTTCCCTCCCATTTATCTATTGAAATGATATTTCTAATCTTGATATTCCTTTTTCACAGGTCAACTTCCTTGCTTCCGAGGGCCTGCAGAAGTTAATCCTTGATAAGCAAGGACTCGCGTCCGAGCGGGATCTACTTTTGGCTGAAAGGGACCAACTTGTTGCGTGCTTCCTAGTGTTGGAGGCAAAGGCTGTTGAGGCAGGAGAGATTGAGGCCTGGTTGCAGCAAAGTGAACAAAAAATGTGCCCAGAAGCCACTTCATTACATGAACAACTCTAAGAGGCTAAGGCTAAGTGGGCCAAGATCCAAGATACTATACTTGCTGCTGTCGAGCGCGAGTATGCCTCCGAGGAACAAGTGAATAACTTGAAGGCAACCTTGAACTCCAAAACTGAGGAGGGCAATGCCTCCGAGGAAAGAGGGCCAAAACAGAAGTGATATTTAAGAAGATCATAGAGAAAAACCAGATTCATCTATCTACAACTCGTGATCTTAATACTAGCCTCGGTGCCATGAGATCCGAGAGGGACGACCTTCAGGCCAAGGTTGACAGAATTAGGGCAAAGCTTCAGTGCCAAGAGGATTCCCTCATATTTGAGAAGACGTATGATATGTATCATATGAGGAGAAAAACCTTGGAAGATTCCAAAGCAGGCATCATCGATATTGATGATTGCATCCCCAAGGACCGAGAACTGGAGCTAATTACTTAAGAATGACTCCCTACTCAGCCTAATGTAGCTGATTCTTCGAGCACTGATTCCGAGTATTAGGGAAGTGGGGATGAAATTGAATAGAATGATAATGAAGGTCCAAATTCCAAACCGGCAGCGGCGATAATGCTTAGATCTTTTCCTTTTGTTGTTTTTTCCTTTTCCTATTTTGTTTTTTTTAATGCCAAACTTTTCATCGAGTGAACTTTTGATAAATAAAGAAGAATTTTGTTTAAGTGTTGTGCAAGATACGTTTTCTTTGTACTGAATTAGTTAATGCTTCGGGCACATTTTCATCTGACAACTTTTGATTTCAGGCATAAACTCTTCCAGAATCAACCCTTTACTATGAGGGTTTCATAAGAGAGGGCCCTCTTATGCTTACGGTGCACTTGAAGAGTACATCTCCTGTTCATTCCGGCACAAGCATTTGAAGTTTTTTGTTAACTATCAAATGATAAAATCAACTCATCATTTGGACAAGAACCAAGATAAAAATAAAAGGACTCTATTTTATTCCTTCCATCTTTAAAAGTACATAAGCATTCATTTGCTAAAGAAAAAAGAAACTGCCAATACATGTGGCTAACTTGTGCAACTTATTTTTATGGGACTGGTCATGTCGTCCATGGTCCCAATGAAACATTATTGTTTTTGGTTCTCGCAGTCCCCGGTTTTTTTGGAATTCTTGTTGTCTCATCTTATACTATTCCCCCCAAGTGTTCGAATGCGAAGTATGCGAATTGGAACACTAGAAGTCTTGCTTTGTTGGTTGAAACACTTGTGAACGGTTAAGTAGTCTTTGGTTCGACGGCAAGTTTTGCTTCCCATTAGAAACTTTCCATCAATCCAAAGATTATTTTAACCATCCCATAGCGGTTTATCATTTCAATGCCTTGTCATTTAAAGGGTTTAACCTTGCCGATGACACTCATTTCGTAGTATGCTTTTCGTTATTGCCCCGTTAGAAACCTTGCCCAAAAAATCCGATTGGAACAAAAAGTGTTCGAAGGAAAAATAGTGCAGCACATACTTTTAGTATTGATAGGATCCATCAACAGTAATACCTTGTTGAGGTGAGTCACGTTCCATTGCTGGGAAATTTGACTCCATCTTGATTTTCCAATTCATACGATCCTTTACTGGTGACATTTAAAGCCCGGTAGAGACCTTCCCATGTTGGACCCAGCTTCCCAGTGTTGATTTCTTGAGTGCTCCGAGTCACCTTTCTCAAAACCAAGTCTCCTACCACTACAACAAATGTGATATTTAGCTACAAAACTTTTAGTTACGACACAAAATTCGTCACTAATTATTCACTTTTCGTGATGAAAATTATGTATCGTGTTTAGATACATAATCCACATACTTTTAGTGACGAAAAATAAAATTTCGTAGCTAAAGTTTTGTCCACTAAAGTTTCCCGCCAAAAAAAAGCTTAGCGCCATTATTTAATAACATTAGCCATGAATTTTATATAATTGGTGACATCTTATTTTGTCACTAATGATGTATCCAATTTGTGACAAATCATAATTTGTCTTAAAATTGATAAATCTTTGGACACGAAAGAATTTCGTCACAAAAAATGCGTTATTACAATAGTGACAAAATAAACTTTGTAGTTAAATATGGTAAACTTTAGCTACAAAATTTTTTAATTTATTATGATATTAGTTTTTGTCACTAATACTGAAAACAATTAGTGACAATTATTTAATTGTCTCTGTTTAACCTGCAATTTAGTCACAACAAAATTTTTCTCACGAAAAATATGATTTTTAAATGGCTACGACTTGAATTTTGTAGTTGAATAGTATATATTGGCGACAAAAAAGATTCATAGTTAAAAACTAAAAGACATAGTTTTGTTCATATATGATACATAAAGTTACTTTAGGACTAAACCTTATGACTGAAGCACCAATCTTGAAAAATTATCAAGTTCGAGAAACTTGAATTCCATTTTATAAAGTTTTATTATGAAGTCTATATGACTTGCAAATGAAAGAAATCAAATTAAAACCGTACTCATTTTGATTCAATTGCCATATCTAACTTTAGAAAATAGAAAACCAAAAAACCAAATTAAAACCGTACTATTTTGATTCAATTGCAACACTTGCTGCTACAAAAATTTAGCTTCCACTTCAAAATTTCTTGAGACTAGAAGGTTAGTCCCCTAAATGATCCTCCTTTATTATACCAATTTAACCTTATATCTAGCTCATCATTTTATTATAAATAAAAATAAATGGCACACTTCTTTAGCTCACTAATCACAATTAATAAGTCTATCCTCACATGAATGCTTGTTAGGCTAACTAACCTGAGACGCCCAAAACACAAATATCAAAACACAACAAAAATTAGAGTTTTATCCATCAATAAACATGCATAACAAAAATTAAATTTTCTCTGAACTAATATTAGACTATATTGTTGACATATCATGTGATAGAATAAATAATGCCTAAAAACATCACGATAATCTGAATAAAGGAAGTTATAAATTATATGCAATGTTAGTTTAAAGAATATTTTACACTATCAAGGAATATTTTACTACTACTACTACTCTCATATTCACAATTCAAACTCATATATCAGAAATTATTGAATTAGGAACGTTTGTTTTTTTTTTCTAGGAAATCTGGGGAACTTGCTTCTCATCATAATTCCTGCAATTTGTGAGGAGAAAAATGGCCCCTTTGGAGATTCAATTACATGCTCCACCAATGGAAAGGCCTATGCATCACTATCTATGGCAGTACCTCCACAACTTTCTCATAAATCTTACTTCATTCTTAAACAGCAATCACCCCTTCACCACTTTTTTCTATCTTTTGCATCCTTATTTTGGGTAAATTCTTGATCGGTGGTAGTGGCGGATCTAAAATTTAAACGATGTTAGTTCTAAGTTGAAGAGCGGATTCTTAAATTTATATGCATGAAATTCTATTTATAGTTGACAAGAATTTCAATAATGTTGTCTCATTTGGCAAAGAAGCCTCTCTCATCTCTTTTTCGCAAATGTCACTCAAACCAAAGTTGTTGCTTCTTTTTCTTTTTCCCTGGGCCTGACAATAAATAATCATGTGACAGATCATATTATTCACTAAAAAGAATCTCATAGATAATAAAGTTTGAAATTAACTTGGACGAGCATTACACTAAAGATAGATGAGCGGATATTCTGAAAAATAGAAGCTGATAATGACGCTACAAATTAAAAATGAAAGTGCAAGCTCCGAGGAAGAGGCTCGTAAAATTGAAGTGCCAGAGTTGACCCCGAAAAATTGGAATAGGCTATATGACATGTGGGCGAATCCAGAGCATAAGATAATTTCTATTCATATTTGCCTCGTTATATCTTTTTCTGGCAAACAACATTCATAATTTCTTAGAGAAAAAGGTAATTTAAGTAACTAAGTATACGAACAAACAAAATGAACAGAAGATATTTTCAGTAACATATTTTTCTCTACTTTGTGGCTGCAACATTCATTCATGGATGATATGGCTTACATTGATATGAGTAGACCCTTACAGAAGATACAAATAAGAGTAGAAAATAAACTGAAAGTAAAAAAGAGAAAAATGGATCCTTTAAATGCCTCGAAAAAATGCAACCTTTGAGAAGAGCTTGATGTGGTTCTTTAGTTTCTGTCCACTCTTTTATGCTAATATCTGAGAACTTATAGTGCAAAATGAGAACTTATAGTGCAAAATGATAAAGTAATAAGCTTTAGCATCATATTTGTTTCATTATAATTTTATTTACTTATATTTATATATTCTTTGTAGAGACGATGCGAGATAAACAAGGTCAATCGAACAAAGCTGAAATCTAATCATTTCACGGGGTCAAGAGCTTTTGTAGCTGCTCGTGCTGAAATAGTAAGTTATACTTTTTTTCTTTTTTGTAACTTTTTCGATCTCTATGCTTGGTAGGCGAAGAGTGAAATCTCAAGGGACATTTTTAATATTCAAAATGGTGAAAAAAAGAAAAGAACTTGCACATACTTTTAAGTATTGCCATTTTTCATTCATAATTCAAATCAAGTTAGTTTCTTGTTATTGTTTTGCAAGTTTTTTTTATTGCAATTCCTGAGTATTCTAGAGCTTGTTTGGCCTATTTATTGCCGTCTAGGCTCTGTTTGTGACTTGTTATTGTATTTTTAATTTTCTTATTTGGCATTTCGTGAACCAGTTAGCTTCTTTTGCTTTGCTGATAACTGGTTTCCTCTTGTGAGGATCATCTGTCGTGTTGGCTCTGAACTCAATATTTGCACTGGGATCAATCACTTCTTTAACCACTTGTTTCCATGTTAATGCAGTTTATGAGTGTTTTGATAACATAACTTAGCACTTAAAACTAGATATATAACTTGGTTAAATATTAGACATTTCATGCTCTTAAGTAGTAAATTACTAGAACTTGACTGTTAAGCTCTTATTATGTTTTGGTGTAAACTGGAACTTGTAAATGATGCTGAAATCTTGTTAGATCTCATTTCCTAATTTACAGCCCCAACATTAGTGTTGATACTCAATAAAACTTACCTTTTCTAAGAAACAAAAAAGTAGAAAACTTGATTCTCATCTGACATTCCATCAACTATACTTTTATATTTGGAGATTAATATATCCACTGATTTAGTTAATTTCTGATCTCTTCTATACAGAAGGCATATCTTCTATGTAAAGCAGTTATTTTTATTTTATTTATGTTTGAGTTGTTCGAACTCGGAAAGCATTCTGCGTCAGTTCTTCCTCTTCCTTTCTATTTGCTTTTTTTTTGCTTGAGTTCTATGATCCCTGCCTACATTAGAAAGTCAGATATGTGAGATGAGAATTTGCTAAAATGGGAGAAACTTATCATTTGTATTACTAAGATGATATTTTAGTCATATTTCATATTATTTTCATATTGTGTAGGGTGTGAAGGAACATGAAGGAGTAGAGCCAAATAGGATTGAGTTCGACAAAAGCACCCATTACTCGAGTGAAAAAGGATGGTCATCTCTAGAGGCTGAGACTAACTACGTAAGTAATATTTAGTAACATTTCACATGTATTCACTCTATCTTATAATTAGTTTAACTTATGTAATATTTTTTATGTAGAACAAAATGAGAGATTTGAGAGCTCGGTCTGTTTCTGAAGAAAATCCGATGACTATTGATGAAGTTGTTGATAATGTACTTGGTACAAGGTAGGGATATATTAAAGTCCTTGGCTATGGTCCAAAGTCTAATACAACTACATCAACAAAAAGGAGGACATCAGATTTAGAGGACTCTCTTAGGAGGATAAAAAAGGAAGCTGCTACTGCCCAACAAGGTTTACAAGAACATTTGAATGTAGCTGAAACTGAGGTAGCAAATCAAAAGATACAGATACAGACATGAACTTCGGAATTGGGTACTCTAAGGGCACGCCAAGAGGAGATATTAAACCAAATGCAGCATCATTTTATTGGCTCATCACCATCAAGGTTAGAAGTACTACATTTTTAAATGACAAATTCAATTATAATTCTTTTAGCATCTAAGTTCAAATGTTTTTTTTATGATACAGTGAAGATTGAGCTCCACCAGATTATCAAATTTGGGTACACTAAACTTCACACTATTTATTTTCTTGTATCACAATTCAATTATTTGTTTCACCAATTAAACTCTATGTTTAGCAATATGTTGTAGTTTATACCAATTATATTTTATTTATACCATGATACCATAAAGTATTAAATTAAATCTTAATTTTTTCTCAATCTTTTATACAGGTATATGAAGGTAAATATTGGATCAAGACTAATTGCAAGTGAAGGTGTCATTGCATTCCTCCACTTCTCTGTCCTAGTTTAGGAGTAATGTTTAGTATATCTCAATTCTCAGTTAGACTTTTATTGTGGACAAATTTACTTTAATTATATTTCTTTTAATCTAAGGAGCTTTTATCTCATTATAGTTTTAATATTAGTTGTATGATCAATGGTGAATATTTTTGTTATTACCTTTGATTGTTTTTATTTTTCTGTTATTACCTTGATTGTTTTATTTTGTTATTTCAAATTTGTATAATGCCAATATAAAACAAATACGAATATAAATGTCATCAAACATTTGTTATTAGGGACAAAAAGTTCACTTTTCTGTAGTTTATAGGAATATCACATTTTCGTCACAAAACAAATTAAGTTAGTCATAAATTCACTATATTTAGTGACAAAAATAATTTATGTCCCAAAAAAATCTTTTTATTGACTACGAATCAACTTTGTATTTTTTGACAATTGTAATTGTCACTATTATGATAATTTATAGTGACAATTTTGTTTGTCGATAAAAATAATTTTTGTTTAGTCACGAGATGATAGTTTTAACTACAAAATTATAATTGTCACTAATTATATATTTAGGGACGAAATAATTTTTTGTAGATAAAGTAATCTTTAGTGACAAAATTATGGTTTTTCAATTACGAAACACACATAGCTTTAGAGACATTTAACGTCGTCATTAATTAAACAAAATATTTAGTGACGAGACAGTTTCGTCGACATTAATGCACTTTTTAGTGACAAAATCATACTATTAAGTACGATTTTTTTGTACTTTTTATGACAAATAAATCCGTCACAAATATTACGCATTTGGGGACGAAAAAGAATTTCGTACTTAATACATAATTATTTGGCGACGAAACACAAAGTTGCCTTTGTATGTTATTAGTGACGGTGTTTTGGAGACGAAAGATTGACAAAAAAGATTTCGTCACAAAAACTTTTTGGTGACGAAAAGTGAATCATAAGTGACAAAATAATTCATCACTGATAATCAAGTTTGTTGTAGTATACTTTGAAGTAGCAGAGATTTTGACCCTCTGATTATAATATCTTTCCATCATTTGCTTTTGATTCGCCATCCTCACGTATGCTAAGTCCTTGCGCTCATCGAGCAAATCCAGCTTCACCAGCAACGCCTCATTATTTGCTTCTTCATTTTCTCGGGAAAACCTTAAGGTTGGATCCCCTACTCCCACCGGTATCAGAGCTTTTGCGCCATATGCGAGAGAGAAAGGCTTCTCTCTTTTTTTCAATTTTGTTGTCATCCGGTACGCCCATAGCACACCCGGTAACTATTCGGGCCATTTGCCTTTAGCAACTTAATATCATTTTGAGGTTTTGGATAATCACCTTATTTGTTGACTCCGCCTGTCCATTAGCGCTCAGATAATATGATGAGGATTTATTTCTCTTGATGTTTAAATCTTTGAGAAATTTTGTGACTTTGGATCCTATGAACTGTGGTCCGTTGTCGTAGGCAATCTCCTTCGGTATTCCGAATCGGCAGATTATGTGGTCTCATAGGACCTGCTTCAACCCATTTTGTGAAGTAGTCAGTTAGAATTAAGAGGAATCTTACCTTTCCGAGGCTCTATGGAAGTGAACCAACTATATCCATCCCTCATTTCATGAATGGCCAAGGGGACAATACCGAATGCAAGACTTTTGTCGGTTGGTGTACCAACTGTGCATGAAATTCTTCGCATTTTTGAATGAACTTCTTTGTGTCTTGTTCCATCCGAGGCCAATATTATCCTGCGCTAACCAGCTTTAGTACCAATGAATCTGCACTGAAATGGTTCTCGCAAATTCCTTCTTGGACTTCTCTCATCACGTAGTCCGCCTATGAGGATCACAAACATCGGGCCAAAGGACCATGGTACAATCTTCTGTATAATTGCCCATCCATGAGGCAGTAACTAGCCGCTTTGGTGCGTAGTGCTTGGGACGCCTTCGGGTCTTTGGGTGATTTGCTATGCCAAAGATATTCGACGAAATCATTCCTCTAGTCCCATACTAGTTGTTTTTATTGACTTCACAGTAACCATCTACATCTAGTACCGAATGTATAAGTTGAACGAAATTACCAGAATCAGATCCTTTCATCTCCGTGGAGGACCCCAAATTAGCCAGTGCATCTGTTTCCACGTTCTCTTCTCTTTGAATGTGTATGATCGACCATTCCCTGAATCGTGCAAGCAATGCTTGAACCTTGTTCACATATTGTTGCATGTGTTCCTCCTTTGTATCAAAAGTTCCGTATACCTGGTTTAATACTAGATGGGAATCACATTTGTTCTCGATGACCTCAGAGCCAAGTCCCCAAGCCAGTTCTAGTCCTGCAACCAAAGGCTCATACTCTGCTTTATTGTTAGTTAACGGCCTGGAGTGTGACTTTGTGAAATGGACTCTCGACTTCACATACTCAGTGTTTCAAGGTTTGGCATTCCGGAGTCCATTTGAAATTGTTCTTCTTCTTAAGAAGTGAGAAGAAGTGATGACATTTTTTGAGGATCAAGAGATGATTCTGTTTAAAGCGACTAATCTTTCGGTTAGCCTTTGTACTTCTTTTACACTTGTTAATTGGTCGAGGATGTCTTTGATGACTTTGATTTTATCAAAATTTACCTCTGTACCCCTCTTTCTGAGACCAAGAACCCCAAGAGCTTACCGGAGCCAACCCCGAATGCACATTTTTCCCGGTTGAGTTTCATGTTATGCTTTCTCAAGATATCAAAGGTTTCTTGGAGGTGTTTCAAATGGTCACCTACACTCAAAGAATTGACTAATATGTCATTTATAAATACTTTCATTGTATTGTCTATTCATTTTTCAAACATCTTATTAACGAGCCTTTGATAAGTGGATCCGACATTTTTTAAGCCCAAATGACATCAATTGTAACAATATGTGCCAAAATTCGTTATAAATGAAGTTTTTCCTAATCATCGGGGTTCATCATGATTTGATTTTACCCAGAGTAGGCATCAAGGAAACTCATTAAATCATTCCCAGTTGTTGCATCAATCATTTGACCGAGGTTTGGCAATGGGAACGAGTCTTTAGTGTACACCTTATTTAAGTCCTTGTAATCTATGCACATTCTAAAATTTTTATTCCTTTTTGGAACTACAACTACATTATCTAACCATTATGGATACTTTACCTCCCGCATTATACCGATATCGAGTAGTCGAGTTACCTCTTCTTTAACAAATCTGTTTTTGACCTCGACTATTGGGTGTTTCTATCCAGGCTTAACTTGTGCACAACCACCTCTAATTGGATACCTTTCATATCCGAGTGCGACCATGCAAAATAATCGACGTTAGCTTTATGGAAATTAATAAATCTTGACCTGAGTTCGGGTTTGAGTCTTGTTCCCAAGTGAAACTTCCTTTACAAGAGTTCTTCAAATAAATCCACTTGCTGGAGTTCTTCTACAATGGACTTGGTTGCATCTTTCTCCTTCAGTAACTGAAAGTATTCGGCACCTTGTGGTACTCCGATGACTCCTTGCCTTTATCGTCTTCATTTGGCAAGGGAGAAGGCGTCGATTCCTGTAATTGCTATTTGCTGGGTTCCTTCCCTTTGCCGCTGGAAATCAACACTGCGCTAATTTCTCTTACTACTGGTTGATCTCCTCTTATCTGCTTGATTCCCTCCGGGGCCGGGAATTTTAATAGTTGATGATATTGTTGAGGGCACAACCTTCATCTCATGTATCCACGACCTTCTAAGGATTATATTGTAACCCATGTCACCGTCCACGACTTTGAATAAGGTGGTCTTAGTTATCGCTTCGGTGTTCGTGGGCAACATGATCTCTTCTCAGATTGTCAGACTTACCAAGTTGAACCCAACGAGTATCCTGGTTGCCAGCATGATGCTTCCGATTAACTTTGCTTGTTCCAACACTCTCCATTGAATAATCTTGGCTAGCTTTCTAGGTCAACCAAAACACGATTAATCTTAAATCTAAGACATTGAGAGAAATTAACTAGGCATCACTATGTGGCAGAAGAAGTCCGTCGGCATCTTCCTCCATGAAGGTGATGTCGTCTTCTGCAACTTCCCGGAGTCTCTTGTTGTGGGTCACAAATATATTTGTTTTCTTGGCTGCCGAGCTGGTTACACCACTGATTTCATTCCCTAGAAAATCATGTTGAAAGTTAACCGAGGAGGGTCTTCTGCAATCTTTGAAGGCTCCACTTTGTTCCGCTACGGCCGTAATTGTTTTTGGCTTAGTTGCTCAAGAACTCCCTGAGATGTCCGTTCTTCAACAACGTCGCCACCTCTTCAAGAAGGTGCCGACAATCCCCACTTCTGTGGCGATGAGTCCCATGATATTCACACCATAAGTTAGGATCCCTCTGGCTGGGATCGAATTTGATTGGCTTCAGGAATCGTGCTTCTCTAATATTCTTCATTGCTGATACCAAATCCACTATGTTGATGCTGAATTTTTAATCTGATAACCTAGGATATATGGAATTTTGAGCCCCCGATACGTTTGTTTCTTATAACAATATATTTATTCGTCCAGGGTCGGTTCTTCTATCGGGAGTGAACCTATCCAAGGAAAAAAACCTTCACTACCGCGTCCCTCAATTCTTTCCTGTTGTAGGAAACTATCTTTAGAAGATCGCTAATCCGCATCGAAATTGCTTTTAAACATATCCCGGTTCTTATCTCGGTCCTGTCCATTGGTTGATGTTGGGAACCCAAGATGATCGTCTTCTATCCTTATTTTCGACTCATAACGATGACGGACATCCGCCCATGTGGTCATTTGGAATTCGAGTAGGTTTTCTTTCAGTTTTCAAGAGGCGTTAGAACTCTTTGGATTCAGACCCTTTATGAACGCCTCTTCCCAACTCATCTGGTACAGACGGTAACAACATCCTTTCTTTCTGGAACCTGATCACGAACTCCTGCAATAATTCTAACTCACCTTGCGTGATCCTAAATATGCTTGCCTTCTTGACTTGGACCTTCTTTGCCCCGTCATGGGCCTTTATGAATGAATCTGCAAGAATTTCAAAAGAGTCAATTGAATGCTCGGGTAAGACTGAATACTATGTCAGGGCCCTCTTTATGAGGGTTTTGGCCAAACCTTTTCAGCAAGACCAATTCGATCTCATGTTGAACCAAATCATTCCCTTTCATAGTTGTGATATAGGTTGTGATGTGCTCCTGTGGATCTGAAGTCCCATTGTATTTTAGTAGGTCTGAAATTTTGAACCTCCTTGGAATCAACTCCAGTGGTGCGCTCGGTTTAAATGGCAACTGGGTGTATTTTTACGAATCTATGCCTTTCAAAACTAGTGGTGTGCCCGAAACCTGATCCATTCTGGCGTAAAAATCCTTCGCATTTTGATCCATCCGTTTGTTCATTTCCCTCATAAATATCATGAGTTCAGTTTTGAAGGGGTCATTCCAATTATCGTTATCAGATCCTCTACGGTTCCCACGGTACCGTCGAAACCGACCTCACCCCTTGTGGTGTAGTTATTAACTCCTTGAGCCATTTGATTTGTAGGAACACTGGGAGGAACCGATCCCCTTTCATTTTTGTTGTTGGAAGTGCCTGACAATGCTTGCTTCAACTCTATCCTGCCTTGAGATATGGCTCATCTTGTCTTTCTGCTGCTCCCTCAAGATTTTTACTATCTCCACGACATGTTCCTCCTCTGCATCGTTGAGAATTGGCTCCCGCACGTGCCAAGAGTACTGTCCTTCATGAACCGGGGTTGCTTCACCCCCTTCATTACGGGTGTCGCTGACTGAATCTTCATGTTGAGGTAAGCTTTCGTGTCCCTCAACGTTATGTGTGATGTTAACATCATTCGCTGCCATTTTGATTTCTTTCTAACAAAAAAATCAAACAAGTTAGTAATAAACGCAAGAATTAAAGCAATTACGCAACTGTTTAAGCCCCACGGTGGGCGCCAAAAAGTTTATCCATAAAATGGTATAGTTTAATTTTTTACATGATTTATAGACAAGAAAATTGATTTGATCACAAAAATGGTAAAAAAACAAGATTAAAAGTAAGACTTAGCGATTAAAATTGAAGAAAATGACAAGTCTGACTTTGAAAATAGAATTGTGATGACCTAATAAATCATCTTAATTTTTAGAACCTAATTCGGTGCTATGAAGCCTTAAATATCTCATTTGAGCTTTCCTCGATTTTCATGCACAGCCCGGGCATTTTTTCGGAAAGTTTTTATATTAAAAATTGAGAAAATATGCTACAGAGTGAAATTGGACTTAGAAATATTGCTGGTGTGTTCCAGTTCTAGTGCAGGCCTCCGATCTCACATTTGCGAGGTCAAGCATCGCATTTGCGACCTCTGCTGGGCCACCTTATCTTTGCATTTGCGAAAAATACTTCACATTTGCAAAGTGGGTCAGGGGGAGTACAAGATTGCAATTGCGATCATGTGGTTGCATTTGCGGAAGGTCAGAGTTCACATTTGCGAACAATTCATCGCAAATGTGATGAAAGCATAGATGTGAAATATTCTTATTTGCGATAGATTCTTCGTATTTTTGGGGCTCGCATTTACGAACCCCTGGTCGTAAATGCGACATCTGCAACTGATCAAAATGGGACTTAGATGGGATTTTTCCTCATTCTTCAAATTTTCAAAACAAGAAAATCCTAATGGCGATTTTTCAAAGAACTCTTCTTCCCCAAATAATTGGTAAGTGATTCTAAACTAGTTTCTTTCAATCTTTCACTATATTTCCTAAGATTTCAACCTAAAATCTTGTGTTTTCATGGTGGAAATTGGTGGTTTTGGGTAGAATTAGGGATTTTTGTAAAATGGGGATTTAGACCTCAAATTGAGGTCCGATTCCAAAATAAATTACATAACCGGGCTCGAGGGTTACTCAGGTTTTGGTCCGAACTTTGGGATTGGACCAAGCGGGCACTGGAATTGACTTTTATTGACTTTTTCAATAATATCCTAAATTGAATCCTTTGCAATTGTGGGTAAATCCTAAGGCTTAATTTGAATTGTTTGGTTGGTAATTTGCTAGATTCTATTGGTTCGAAGGCTTGTTTGAAAGGCAAAGATGTGATTGAGCTTTGAGTGGACCTTTGGAACGAGGTAAGTGTCGCGGTTAACCTTGACTTGAGGGATTAGGACTTGTTGGTCTATTTGCTACCTGTTTAGATGTTGGGTAGAACATATATGTGAGGTGACGAGTACTTATGTGTTGTTATAGGGTTAAAGCATGTGGGTGGGATTTGTTTCTTGTATTTTATTGCTTACTTTGATCATGTTATCCATGCTTAGACTAGTTACTTAATAAATTGATCGTTCTTACCGTGTTTATGGGTTTTGTGATAATTGAGTATTGATTCTAAAGTTGAGATTGGTATTGTATAACCATTGTTGAAGTAAGGCTTGTTCTTGTTGATTCTATCCCCCTGTTTTTACTTGTTCATTGTTATGTGGTAATGGAGAGTGTTAACGCACGAAGGGGGATGCCGTGCCATATTGTGAGTGTTAGTGCACGAAGGGTGATGTCGTTCCATATTGTGAGTGTTAATGCACGAAGGGTGATACCGTGACATGTTGTGAGTGTTAATGCACGAAGGGTGATGACGTGTCGTATCCATTGTTTCATTGTGAGGTTGAGAGTAAAAGAACAAAGGGTGATGCCGTGCAATATCATTGTTTCATTGTGAGGTTGAAATTAAAAGCACGAAAGGTGATGCCATGCAATTTTCTTTATTATATTTACTTGTTTTCACTGGTTAAAGGCATATTGACTATTCTGGTTATCGTTTCCGCTGTATCTCTTATATCATGTACCCCCTTTAGCATGTCCCCATCGATAATACATGTTTAGTTTTTACTTGTTATCTTGTACATATACTGTTATCTACACATGTTTATTAAATGGGTGTCTTGTCATAGCCTCGTCACTACTTTGTCGAGGTTAGGCTCGACACTTACGAGTACATGGGGTCGGTTGTACTCATACTACACTCTGCACTTCTTGTGCAGATTTTGGTACCGGACCTAGCTGATTGTGAGTCTTAGCCATTTGGACGTGCTTATTGGAGATTCAAGGTAGATCTGCTGGCATCTACAGACCTTGGAGTCCCTTTCTAGTTTTTTCTATTTTACTGTTTCTTTTCATTCTTAGCAGTTGCATTTCTTTCAGACTCTGTTTGTAGTAAATCTTAGAAGCTCGTGAGTTGGACTCCAAATCCGAGATGTATCAGATATTATGGGTTTTATGTTATTTCGCATTTCAGTTTTATCTTCTATTTAGCTTAATTGACCTTGTTATTGAAATTCACTAAAGTTGGCTTAAAGAATCCTCTAACGTTGGCTTTCCTAGCAAGTCAAATGTTAGGCGCCATCACGGTCCCGAAGATGGGAATTCTGGGTCGTGACAAGTTGGTATCGGAGCACTAGGTTGCCTAGGTCTCAGAATTCACGAGCATGCTTAGTAGAGTCTGGAGAATCGGTACGGAGATGTCTATACTTATCTTCTAGAGGCTATGAAGTTTAGGAACAAATTTCACTTTTATTCTTCTCTGTCATTCAATTTGTTCTCTCATTTCTAATTGAACTCTTCTACTCTTATTCTCTCGTAGATGGCAAGAACACGTACCACATCTTCAACTGAGCAACATCCAAAGCCCCCAGTGGCAGCTCCTATGAGGGGTAGAGGTCGAGGTCGAGACCGAGGCCGAGGCCGTGCCGTAGGTTAAGGCAGGGGAAGAGCTCAGCCCAGAGCTCGTCACCAGCACCAGCAGTGGAGCCTCAGATAGAGTTTGATGAGGAGGTTCCAGCCCAGACTGTTCCTGTTGGACCAACTCAGGTTCTGGAGGGGTTCATCGCCACCCTAGTTCTTTAGGATGCTTTGGTCAGTTTGATGGGCCTTATGGAGAGTGTGGCCTAGACTGGAACATTCCCCGTGGAACCAAGTATGAGGTGATGTGATCTTTCAGAAGCTCAAGACTGCTTTGACTATGGTGCCGGTGTTGGTATTTCCCACAGGTTCAAGATCTTATACGGTATATTGTGATGCATCCCGTGTTGGGCTCAGTGCAGTATTGATGCTTGATAGAAGGGTGATTGCATATGCATCGCGGGAGTTACAGGTTCATGAGAAGAATTACCCTGTCCATGACTTAGAGTTCGCGGCCATTGTTCATGCGTTGAAGATTTGGAGGCATTATCTTTACGGCTTATCATGTGAGGTTTTCCGGATCATCAGAGCCTACAATATTTGTTCAAGAAAAAGGATATCAATTTGAGACAGAGGAGGTGGTTGGAGCTATTGAAAGACTATGATCACTGGTCGACGCCTTGAGTAGGAAGGCAGCGAGTATGGGCAACCTTGCGTACATTCCAGTCAGTGAGAGACCGCTTGCATAAAATGTGTAGACTTTGGCCACTCAGTTTGTAAGGCTGGATATTTCAGAATCCATTCGTGTCTTAGCTTGATAGTAACTCGGTCTTCCTTGTTCGAGCTCATAAGGGAGCGACAGTATGACGACCATCATTTGCTTGTCCTTAAGGACACAATGCGGCATGGTGGTGCAAGTAGGTTACTGTTGGAGATGATGGATTTTTGAGGATGCAGGGTCATGTTTGTGTGCCTAATATGGATGAAATTCGTGAGTTGATTCTTGAGGAGGCCCACAGTTCTCGGTATTCTATTCATCTGGGCGCCGCCAAGATGTATCAGAACTTGCGGAAACATTATTGGTGGAGGAGGATGAAGAAGGACATAGTTACATATGTTTGCTTCAGAAGTTAGAGATTCCTGAGTGGAAGTGGGAGCGTATCACTATGGATTTCGTTGTTGGACTCCCACGAACTCAGAGGAAGTTCGATGTAGTTTGGGTCATTGTGGATAGGATGACTAAGTCAGTGCACTTCATTCCTCTGGCATTTACCTATTCTTTAGAGCGGTTGGCAGAGATTTACATCCATGAGATCTTCCGTCTTCACGGTGTGCCTGTGTCTATCAATTCTGATCATGGTACACAGTTCACCTTGCACTTTTGGAGAGCAGTACAACGTGAGTTGGGCACACAGGTTTATTTGAGCACAACATTTCATCCTCATATGGACGGACAATCTGAGTGCACTATTCAGATGTTGGAGGATATGCACTGTGCGTGTGTTATAGAGTTTGGAGGATCGTGGGATCAGTTCTTTCCACTTGCGGAGTTTGCTTACAAGAAAAACTACCGGTCGAGAATTCAGATGGCTCCCTTTGAGGCATTATATGGTAGGCGGTGCCGATCCCCGACTGGATGGTTTGAGCCGGGGAATTCTCGGTTGTTGGGTACAGATTTAGTACAGAAGACTTTGATAAGGTCAAGATCGTTCAGGATCGACTTCGCACAACTCAGTCCAGGCAGAAGAGTTATGCCGACCGTAGAGTTCGTGATGTTGCATTCATAGTAGGAGAGAGAGTGTTGCTCTGGATATCACCCATGAAGGGTGTGATGAGGTTCGGAAAGAAGGGCAAGTTGAGCCCTAGGTATATAAGGCCTTTTTAGATTCTTGAGAGAATGGGAGAGGTGGCTTACAGGCTTGCGTTGCCACCGGGTTTATCAGCAGTTCATCCGGTGTTCCATTTGTCCATGCTCCATAAGTATCACGGCGATCCATCCCATGTGTTAGATTTCAGCTCTGTCCAGTTGGACAAAGATTTGACTTACGAGGAGGAGCCGGTGGCTACTCTAGCCCGGCAGGTTCGTCAGTTGAGGTTGAAGAGTTATCCTTCAGTCCGAGTGTAGTGGAGAGGTCAAACCGTCGAGGCAGATATCCCCACCTTTTCACTAGCCCAGGTACTTTTCTATGTCCGTTCGAGGACAAACAATTGTTTATAGGTGTAGAATGTGATGACTTGATAGGTCATCTTATGTTTTGGAACCTAATTCGGCTCTTTGAAGCCTTAAATACTTCATTTTAGCCTTCCTCGATTTATGTGCGCAGTCCGGATATTTTTTCGAAAAGTTTTTATGTTAAAAACTGAAAAATATGAAAATTTTGCCTTAAAATCCATTTTAGTTGACTTCGGTCAATGTTTTGAGAAAACATACCTGAATTCATGTTTTGACAGTCCCGGTGGATCCGTATTGTGATTTGGGACTTGGGCATATGCCCGAAATCGAATTCAGAAGTCCCTAGACCGATTATCGCACTTTGTTGAAATTTGAAAGTTAAAGGCTTAATGACTTTGAAATGTTTGACCAGTGTTCGAATTTTTGGATATTGAGTCTGTATTTTGGTTCCGGAACCTGGTATAGGCCCAATACTACATTTATGACTTGTTTGTCAAATTTGGTGAGTAAACAGAGTTGGATTGACATGATTCGAACGTCCGGTTGTGAAATTAGAAGTTCATGAATTTTCTTGAAAATTTCATTTGATTTGATGCTAAATTTGTAGTTCTAGGTGTTATTTTGGCGATTTGATCGCGCAATCAAGTTCAAATGATGTTTTTAGACTTATGTGCATAGTTGATTTAGAGCCCCGAGGGCTCGGGTGAGTTGCGGATAGGCTATAGAGTGAAATTGCACTTAGAAATATTGCTGGTGTGTTACAGTTCTGGCAGGCCTCTGACCTCGCATTTGCGAGGTCAGGCATCGCATTTGCGACCTCTGATGGGTTCGCATTTGCGAGCAACTCATTGCATTTGCGAAGAGTCGCTGGGCCACCTTATGTTCGCATTTGCGAAGTGGGTTAGGGGGAGTACAGGATCGCAATTGCGATCATGTAGTCGCATTTGCGGAAGGTCAGAGTTCGCATTTGCAAACAATTCATCGCAAATGCAATGAAAGCATATGTGAAATTTTTTCATTTGCAATAGATTCTTCGCATTTGAGGGGCTCGCAAATGCGAACCCAAGGTCGCAAATGCGACATCTGCAACTGATAAAAATGGGACTTAGACGAGATTTTTGCTCATTCTTCAAATTTTCAAAATAAGAAAACGCTATAGGAGATTTTTTAAAGAACTCTTCTTCACCAAGTCATTGGTAAGTGATTCTAAACTAGTTTCGTTCAATCTTTCACTACATTTCCTAAGATTTCAACCTAAAATCTTGTCGTTTCATGGTGGAAATTGGGTTTTTTTGGGTAGAATTAGAGATTTTTGTAAAATGGGGATTTAGACCTCAAATTGAGGCCGGGTTCCAAAACAAATTACATAACCGAGCTCGAGGGTGAATGGATAATCGGATTTTGGTCCGAACTTCGGGATATGACCAAGCATGCCCGGGGTTGACTTTTGTTGTCTTTTTTAAGAATGGCCTAAATTGAATCCTTTGCAATTGTGGGTAGTTCCTAAGGCTTAATTTTAATCGTTTGGTTGGTAATTTGCTAGATTCTATTGGTTCGGAGGCTTGTTTGAAAGACAAAGCTGTGATTGAGCTTTAAGTGGACCTTTTGGAGCGAGTTAAGTGTCGTTGTTAACCTTGACTTGAGGGATTAGGACGTTTTGGTCTATTTGTTGCCTGTTTAGATGTTGTGGTACAACGTATATGTGAGGTGACGAGTATTTATGCGTTGTTGTCGAGTTAAAGCATGCGGGTGGGACTTGTTTCTTGTAGTTTATTGCTTACTTTGATCCTGTTATCCATGCTTAGACTAGTTACTTAATAAATAGATTGTTCTTACCGTGTTTATGGGCTTTTGTGATAATTGAGTATTGCTTCAAAAGTTGAGATTGGTATTGTGGAACCTTTGTTTAAGTAAGGCTTGTTCTTGTTGATTCTATCCCTCTATTTTTACTTGTTCATTGTTATGTGGTAAGGGAGAGTGTTAATGCACGAAGGGTGATGTCATGCCATATTGTGAGTGTTAGTGCACGAAGTGTGATGACGTGCCATATTGTGAGTGTTAATGCACGAAGGATGATGGCGTGCCATATTTTGAGTGTTAATGCACGAAGGGTGATGTCGTGCCATGTTATGAGAGTTAATGCACGAAGGGTGATGTTGTGTCGTATCCATTGTTTCATTGTGAGGTTGAGAGTAAAAGCACGAAGGGTGATGCCGTACAATTTTCTTTATTGTGTTTACTTGTTTTCACTGGTTAAAGGCATATTGACTTTTCTAGTTATCATTTCTGATGTATCTCTTATATCTTGTGACTCTAGATCCGAGATGTATCAGCTATTATGGGTCTTTTGTTATTCCGCATTTCAGTTTTAGCTTCTATTTAGATTAATTGAATATGTTATTGAAATTGACTAAAGTTGGCATAAAGAATCCTCTAACGTTGGCTTGCCTAGCAAGTGAAATGTCAGGCATCATCTCGGTCCCGAAGGTGGGAATTTCGGGTCGTGACAAGCGTCTCTGAGGATAGAAACGAGAAAAATGTAAAAAAGCAAAGAAAGTTGTTTTAATTGGGGGTGAAAGTGGAATACAAAATAAGTTCTGCCAAATTTTTTCTTTTTTTTACAATGGCTGCCGAGCCTGCTATTTATAGTTATACCTAGTAAAACAAGATTGTAGGATCAAGCTCTACTTAAATTATAATAAATGAGCTATTGATGAATATGTAATGGCAGACCATGAATACAAATATTCTCTACAATGGTTTCCCATTCAATGATAGATAATATTCTTCATTGAATGCTATCCGATGACAAATATTCGATCTGCTCCCGTTGACCATGTTCCTTTCGGGGTCTATCCAATATGAGTTGCAGCTGTTGTCCTTGGTACTTGTTGTTACTTGATTCGCCTTTTGCATATCTTCAGTTACACGTGTCATGCTATCATTCAAACATTTATTATAAGCCAATTTTACCCTATACAAATATAGAAGCAGGAGCAAATTAGTGTCGTGGCCTAGCATGCAATTGCTTTTGCTTTCTCCAAAAAAATTAAATAAAAAATCAAAGAGAGAAAAGAAAAACAAATAAGAAAAGTCAGTGCCTTGTTCTGACGTGGGGCTGGAGTATTAATCCTTCAAAATTTCAGAGTAAATTGTATGGATGGTCATTAAACTTTGTGTTCATTAAGCAAAAGTCATATTTTTGTTGCGTAAAAATCATTCAACTTTGTTATCATTACCTACAAGTCACTTTTCTTTCTTTTGTTACACAAATGATTTTACTTTGCTTTGTTTCTCACAAAAGTCACCCTGGCCAGATTTTATAGTAGTTTTGCTTAAAAAGTCTATTACGCCCTTGACATTATATGTAATGACTCAAAGGGTCATCTTATGTTTTAGAACTTAATTCTACGCTCGTTAGCCTTAAAAATCTCATTTTTACCCTCCTCAATTAGCGTGCATAGTCCGGGCGTGTTTTCGGAAAGCTTTTATGTGGAAAATTAAAGAAATAATTATTTTTAGCCTTAAAATTAATTTGTAGTTTACATTGGTCAATGTGTTGAGTAAACGGACCCGGAACCGTATGTTGATGTTCCTTGTGGGTCTGTAGTAAAATATGGGATCTGGACGTATGCCCGGAATCGAATTTCGAGATCCCTAGCTCGAGAAATAAATTTTTGACTAAACTTGAAAGACTGAAAAATTATGATTTTAAAAAAATTGCTTAATGTTTGATCTTATTGATATCGGGCCTGAATAGTAGTTCCGGAGCCTGGTGCAGGTCTGTTATGATATTTATACCTTATCTGTGAAATTTGGTGAGAAACGGAACTGATTTGACGTGATTCAGACCTTTAGTTGAGAAAATAGTAACTTTAAAGTGTTCTTGAGAAATTCATAGGTTTTGGCTAAATTTGAAGTTCTAGGTGTTATTTTAGCGACATGATCACACGACCAAGTCCGTATGATATTTTTAGACTTGTGTGCATGTTTGGTTTGGAGCCCCGAGGGCTCGAGTGAGTTTCGGATAGGCCACGGGTAGTTTGAGACTTAGAAAAATCTGATATTTCTGTTGTTTCTGGTGTGCTGCCATTTTATGCTTCGCGATCGTGAAGAGTAGATTGGTCTGAAGAAAAATTTATTCTACGCGAACGTGGAGCGATGGGGGCTTTACCCTTCGCGAACGCGACCAGCTCTACCTGAACAAGAAGAGTTAGGGACCTGGGGGAGGGGGTCAGTCAAACCTTCTACGTGAACGCGAGCAATGGTTTGCGAACGCGAAGGCCTGGGGGGCATAGCCTTCGCGAACGCGAGGAGGTATTCGCGAACGCGTAGGCTTTTGGGATGCTGTGCTTCACGATCGCGACCAGTCTCTCGTGAACGCGATGAAGACCTGTCCACTGTTTTAAAACAGAATCCAAAAACGGGACTTCTTCCCAAAACTTCATATTTCATCACTAGAACTCGACCTAGGGCGAATTTTGAAGAGGGAATTCAACACCAAATCATAGGTTTGCACTTCTTAACTCGTTATCTTCAATTTCCATTATCACTCATTGAAATCATAGTCCTAAATCTTGTTCTTTAATGGTAGAAATTATGGATTTTGGGAGAATTGGAAATTTTACAAATTTGGGAATTTAGACATCGATTTGAGGTCGGATTCCGGAACTAATTACATATTCAGGCTCGAGGGTGAATGGGTGATCGGATTTTGGTCCGAACCTCGAGTTCTGACCAAGCGGGCCCGGGGTCGATTTTGACTTTTTGGGAGAAAATTAGGGAATTCTATAATTTTTTATTAAAGTTGATTTCTTTAGCGATAATTGATGTTATTAATCTAATTATGACTAGATACGAGTGGGTTGGAGGTGAATTCTAGAGGAAAAGAGGTACTTGAGCAGTGAATGGCCTATAGATCGAGGTAAGTGTCGTGTCTAACTTTGGTTTGAGAGATTAGGTATTAATTGAATACTTGCTACATGTTTGGTTATTGAGTACAATATATAGGTGAAGTGACTAGCACCTATGTGTTGATGTCGAGTCATAGCATGCAAGTGAACATTATTCTTGTAACCGTTGTAGCCTTTAATCGATTTGCTTATGCTGGGCTTAGCTAATTGTTATGTTGGGCTACTCTCATCTTATTTTTACTGAAATTTGTAATTGTTGAGTACTGACTCAAGGTCGAGATTGGTATTGTGGTATTGAATATGGAAGTAATATTGGTTTATGATATATCTGTCTCTCTGTTGTTATTGATCTTGTTTTGGTGAGGAAAAGCGTAAAGCACGAAGGGTGATATCGTGCAATGTTTGTGAGTGAGTGTTAATGCACGAAGGGTGATGCCATGCCATGTCTTGTGAGTGATAATGCACGAAGGGTGATGCCGTGCCATGTATTGTGAGTGATAATGCACGAAGGGTGATGCCAGCCATGCCATTTTATTATTCATATGGTGAGATCGAGAGTAAAAGCATGAAGGGTGATGCCATGCAATTTGTTTTACTGTTCTTACTTGTTTATTTCGTTTAAGGCATATTGATTGATTCTATCTTATTCCTGTTTCTTATTCCTTACACTGTAAACCCCTCAGCATGTCCCCTTCCCATTATTGCCTGCTCTATTTCTTTAATTACTATTGTTGCTACTTGTATGATTATACTGCATAGGTTATATGTGAGTATTTTGTCTAGCCTCGCCACTACCTCGCCGAGGTTAGGCTTGACACTTACCAGTACATGGGGTCGGTTGTACTGATACTGCACTCTGCACTTTCTGTGCAGATCCAGGTGTCGGTTCGAGCTGATTCTGAGCTTCGCTGTTGACTTCTTTACTCGGAGGCCCGAGGTGGATCTGCCGACATCCGCATATTCCTGGAGCCCCCTCATATCTGATCATTTTACTGTTTTCCTTTGGTTTATAAACAGTTGTATATTTTTTTTTCCAGCCAAATACTTGTAGATAAATCGTAGTAGTTCGTGAGTTGTGACTTGTATATATATATCACGTGCGCGGATGTTGTTATGAATTTTCATTTCCTTGTTAATTTATCATGTGTTGAAGTGTGGTAATCCTTCGCAAGTTTTAAGATTTTTATGTTGTGAATCTCTAATGTTGGCTTGCCTAGCGAGTGCAACGTTGGGCGCCATCACAGTCCCGACGGTGGGAATTCAGGTCGTGACATTATATATCCTCTCATTTATGTAATACCTTCTATATTATACACTATATAATATATTTTTAACTAGATATTTTACTTATAATTAAAATAACTTTAAATTATTTTATTTATTATTTTTATAATATATTCATACATTTATTTTTTTCACGACACTCAATTTGTTTAATCATATTTAAACATGAGCATATTTTAAATCTAAAAACCACAAAAATATTATTTTTAACATTTATTGAAATAATAACAAACATGTTTAACAAATGATAGTTTTTTTTATAGTCAATATAAATTTTTTAAAAAGTTTCAAAGGTATTTGTGTTTAATATTAAGATTTTTAAAGTTTTATCTGTTAATATTATTTATTTGAAAGCACTAATCTTTTGTATCATTGTGCTAAATATGGGTATTTTATTCATTGGATTAATGAGTATGGCTTGTCTGATAAATCAGTGAACTTTGATTTTACAATTTTCATTACAAATATTTCAGTAAGCACGGTTAAGAACGAGGACTGGAGATTTGTTCACGGGGATATTAATGACAAATGTATTAATTCTACTTATATATCTTGAAAATTAAAGTTAAGAAAAAAATTAACTATTTAAGGAACGGAAATTGACTTTTCGATAATGAATACGTAATTGGATGACCACCCATAAAATTTACTCGAAATTTCATTTACGCAACAGGTTTAATTAGCAACTATAGAGACATGCGAGAACCTCTGCTTGTTAATATTGACTTGAGTTACATAAATCAAGTTAGTCAAAGCTTTGCAAGTCTGAATAACATATTAAATATATATTTTGCAACATTACGTTTTAAATTTCAACTAACTGAAAATAAATAATTCAAGTTAGCTACATGCCTATTGTCATGGCGGTTTTCCAGCCATGCCCCATGACCCCTTGGACGCGCCCTGTGGCGTCCTGGCCCCAATGCCTAGCGCCATGGACGGTCCCGTGGTCTTGGCTGGGCCAAGTGACAAGCGCTCATGTGCCTCTGTCGCCCCACTGATATCCCTCGCCAGCGCCCAGCCGCATGCAACTGCCAACAGCGCCGCGCACGCAGATCGTGATGCCAAAGACGAGGTTGCTGACAACGGACCTGTTTCTACCTTGTAGAAGACTAAGTCCTTTTCATTATATATATAGAGTAGTTTTATTCCATGTATTTCCATTATGATTCCCTCGCTTATTTAGGTCAAATCTTGTAACTTTAGTTTATTTTTTAAGCATTATTAGGGAGGATCAAGCTATCAAAATTTTCTAGCAAGCAAACAATTTTTTGTACTGGTGTCTCTCCCCCTCGACACCGCGTTGCCTTTATGTAATAGCTTTCATTAATGCAATCAAGCTTTCTTTCAATTCTCATTTTTGCTCTTTCAATTTCTCTTGACATTTTTTTTCCCGTACGACACTAACAATCTCGTCTAGCGTATGGAGGGGACCTAAGTTGACGGACAACAACTGCACTGATATCAATTGCCTAGTCTTACGTCGCCCTTCCAAGGAACCTCGGGAAGGCGCAGCGTAACAATTGGAATCAGAGCCTAGGCTAGACATCGGACGAGGGAACGCATTGCCATTACCACCATTTCTGACCATGGTGAATCATGGGGACTGCATTGAGGCCTTTGAAGAGACGATTGACATATTACGACCCATCGTGGATACGGTGCCTGAACTAAGAACCAGCCTAGTGCAGAGGTTGGACGACCTAGACTGCAGAATGCTCCAGGCCGAAGTTGACATAGAAAACATCAGTCGCGGCTCTGAAGGAGATCGACAAACAGCAACCACAGAGGAAGCCAAAATATTTGGTAAATTCGAGGGCCTGCAATAGGAGAGTGCCGAGGATTTAGCCTATAAGGAACAAGAGGCAGACATGGTGACTTCCATACAACAAACTATAGATAACTTGACATGCCAGCTTAATGTTATCAATGCTGCTTTACAAGGCTTGCTTCGAGGAGGTGGAAACCAAATCAGGGGTGCTGTGAACCTCGCCCTCGTGGCACAATAATTGAAAATTTCTGAGCCAAAGCCATACACTGGAGCTCGGAATACTAAAGAAATGGAAAACTTCATCGTCGACATCGAACAGTACTTCGATGTCGTGGGAGTCCTAGAAGAAGCTAAGAAGGTAGAAACTAATGCCATGTATCTTCAGGGTGATGCTAAACTCTGGTGGCGGGTAAAGTACGAATCCATCAGGGCCGGTGAAGATGCTCTGTAGACATGGGCAGAACTGAAGGCAGCCATACACCTACAGTTTTTCCCCGAAAAGGTTGAGTACAATACAAGAGAAAACTACGGGAGCTCCGCCAGACTAAATCAGTGCGGGATTACGTGCGAGAATTCTCCACGCTCATGCTGAACATAGGTGACATGGGGGACAAAGACAAACTCTTCACATTCCTAGAAGGGTCAAAACCTTATGCCCGTATGAAGCTGCAAACACAAAGGGTAGATACCCTACCAAAGGCGATCCAAGCAGCAGAATGTCTTGGGGACTACCAAGTGGAAACTCGGAAGGATAGGCCTCAACCGCATGTCTGAGTGGGATACAAAGGAGGCCAGCCTAGCAATGGTGTCCCTAGCAGAAGTGGGGGAGATCGGAGTGCAACCAAATCTAAGGCTCCTTCCTCAGGCATCAATAGTGTTGCGTCAAACAAAAATAATCGGGGGAGAAATTCCCCTTCAGGATGTCGTCATTGCGGCGGGCTACATTGGAATAATAAATGTCCACATGTACAGATGAACGCCCATCAAGTTTTTGATGATGGGATGGACAATGAAGCAGATGATGCAGACCAGACCGAACCCGTAGGTACCTTCAAAGAAATTGTTAGCTCTATTTCTGAGGCATTAGCGGGAACCAGTGCTGGCATCCGTAAGAAGAAGGACCCCTGCACAATCTCCAAGAAAGGAAAAAAAAGGCGGGTGAGAGGACTCCTCTTAAACAAGAGAGGAACTTAATATTCGTTGAACTGAAGGTAAATGGAAAACTCATTCGGCGATGATAGACATGGGTGCTACCCACAACTACTTGGCCTCAACTCAGGTGGAGCGCCTTGGTATAGTTGTTGGAAAGGGCAGAGGTCATGTCAAGGCTATCAACTCACCTCCTCAGCCAGTGGGTGGAATAGCCAAAGAAGTACCAGTGAAGTTGGGCCCTTATGAAGGAAAATTCAACTTGCTCGTGGTGATCATAGATGACTTCGAGTTGATAGTTGGGTTGGAATTCTTGAGGCAAACCAACACCATGCCCGTACCATATGCAAACATGCTTCTGATGATGGGAGCAAACGAGGATAAGCCCTGCATTATCCTGTGTATGCACATGAAGATGGCTGCTGAGAACATCTCGGCCTTGCAGTTGAAGAAGGGAGTAAAAAGACATGAACCTACATTCCTAGCTACCCTATGCATTGAAGATGTAGAACGCTCCTTAAGCCCTATTCCTAAACCCGTAAAGGAGTTACTACTGGAGTTTGAAGACATCATGACATAGGATATGCCAAAGCGACTCCCGCCTAGGCGCATTGTGGACCATGAGATTGAGTTGGTGCTGGGTGCGAAGCCACCCGCCCGGGCGCCTTATAGAATGTCAGAACCCGAACTCACCCGAGCTTTAGAGACAGTTGACGAAGATGCTAGACACAGGGATCATTGTACCCTCCAAGTCCCCATATGGGTCCCCTATGCTATTCCAAAATATACATGATGGTAGTCTACGACTCTGTGTGGATTATCGAGCTCTAAACAAAATCATTGTGAAGAACAAGTATCCTATTCTGCTCATGGAAGACTTAGTCGATAGATTGGGGGTGCAACAGTTTTCACGAAAATAGACCTGAAGACAGGGTATTGGCAAGTTCGGATTGCTGAGGGTGATGAATACAAGACGACCTGTGTGACAAGACATTGGTCGTTTGACTTCCTGGTTATGCCGTTCATCTTGACTAACTCTACAACCACATTTTGCATCCTGATGAACCAAGTCTTACGAGAGTACATTGAAAAATTCGTGGTAGTCTATTTGGATGACATTGTGGTTTATAGCCAAACACTGAAAGAACACCTGGAGCACTTGCGGAAGGTCTTAGCCCGATTGCGGGAGCACGAATTATATGCGAAGCTATCCAAGTTCCATTTTATCAAAAACAGATTGACTTCCTCGGACATGTCATTGAGGAAAGGAGGATCAAGATGGACCAACAAAAGATTTAAGCTATCACAGATTGGCCGCCGCCCAAGGATATCCACGCCTTGATGGCGTTCCTTGGCCTATGAAATTTCTATCGGCAGTTTGTGAAAAATTACTCCCTCATCGCAGTGCCATTGATAAAATTCCTCAAGAAGGTCACGCCTTAGGATTGGAGACCTAGGCGAGCGGAGGCCTTCAACGCATTAAAAGCGGCTATGTCTAGTAGCCCCATCTTGGCCCTCCCTAATTTGTCCATGCCATTCGAGGTACAAACGGATGCTTCCGACTATGCTCTTGGCGGAGTCTTACTACAAGAAGGGCATCCCGTAGCGTACGAGAGTCGGAAGCTGAAGGATGCAGAATGGCGCTATGTCACCCACGAGAAAGAATTATTGGTTGTCGTTCATTGCTTATGCCTTTGGAGGCCTTATCTGCTGGGAACCCCGTTCATGGTCAAGACAGACAACACAACTGTTATCCATTTCATGACCCAGCCGAAGTTGAAAGGTCGAGAGGCCCGGTGGCAGGAACTCCTAGCGGAATTTCACTTCAACCTGGAATACCGAAGTGGGAAGACTAATCATGTTGCTAATGAGCTCAGCCGGAGAGCTGACCTAGCATCGGTGTGCCTGCTCGCCACCCTAAGGGGAGCTAAGTGACCACCACCATAAAAGACCAGATATAGGATCTACTCATCAAGGATCTTGCTGCACAGTATTTTGTTGATCTGGTAAGACAGGACAAAACTAGAATTTCTACATAGAAGATGGTTTCCTGAAAGTGAAAGGGAACCGACTTTATGTTCCTAAAGGAGGAGATATGAGAAGGACTCTTCTGGTGGAATGCCACGATTCTCCGTGGGCTGGCCATCCCGGTGAAGAACGCACCATGGCATTACTTCCCTATGCATATCATTGGCCTCAAATGTCCGGTGACGTTGCTCAGTATGTGAGGATTTGTCTAGTATGCCAGAAAGACAAGTCAGACCGCTTGACACAAGCGGGACTCTTGGAACCACTAGTTGTCCCATAGAGACCCTGGGAAAGCGTTTCCCTGGATTTCATCACCGGATTGCCCAAGGTCGGAGATCTCACAACTATTTTGGTTGTGGTGGATCGGTTTTCCAAGTATGCCACCTTTATAACATCCCCACAATGTATATATCAGCAAAAGATACATCTCAAATCTTCTTCTCTCATGTCGCCAAATATTGGGGCCTACCCAAAGACATAGTTAGTGATCACAACTAATGCTTCACTGGCAACTTTTGGACCCAACTATTTAAGTGTCTCGGGTCAAAATTGAGTCACAACTCAAGTTTTCAATCTGATGGACAGACGGAGCGGTTCAATAGTATGTTGGAGGAATATCTCCGCGACTTTGTTACCGGATCGCAGAAGAGTTGGGTGAAGCTTCTGGATGTTGCTCAACTGTGTTTCAATACACAAAAGATCTCTAGTACAATCTAAAGCGCTTCTGAAATTATTACCGGGCAGCAATCGCTGCTCCCACATACTGTGAATGCACCAAACATGTCAAAATCTCCTCTAGCTGCTAGCTTCTCAAAAGAATGGAAGCAAATTTGGAGATAGTGCGGGGCTATCTTGTTAAAGCCCAAAAGCGGATGAAGAGGCATGCTGATCAAAATCATCGCTTTGTTGAATACCAAGTAGGAGATAAAGTGATGATCAAAATCCCAAAACGGTACTTGTTTGCAGGGGTCCATGAACCTCGCCTAATGAAAAAATACATTGGACCCTTGTCTATTGAAATGCGCATTGGAAAAATTACATACCGGGTGGATACCCCAGTTTGGTGGAAAATCCATCCCGTCTTCCATGTCAGCCTTCTGAAACCTTTTCGGGAAGACAGGGAGGATCCTTCACGGAGCCAACTCACAATACCCAGTATTCGAGGCCCCAATTCAACTGGGAAAAGGCGTGTCGAAGTTATTCTTGATGATCGGGTAATTCACGCCTCAAGGAAGGATCACCAAGAGTTCTCGGTGAAATGGCAGGGTTGTGATGCAGAGGAGAATACTTGGGAGAGGGGAACAAACCTCAAATCCTACAAGATCCTAATTGAAGATTATCTGGAAAGTAAGGCGCCGAGGACGTCGCCAATTCAGGTGGGGGAGATTGTCATGGGCGGCTTTCCAGTCATGCCTCATGACCCTTTGGACGCGCCCCGTGGCATTCTGGCAAGCCTCCCAATTCCTAGCGCCATGGACAACCCTGTGGTCTTGGCTGCGCCAAGTGACAAGCGTGCATGTGCCTCTGTCGCCCCACCGATATCCCTCGCCAGCACCCAGCCGCAAGCAGCTGCCAACAGCGCCGCGCGCGCAGATCGTGCTGCCAAAGACAAGATTGCTGACAACGGACTTGTTTTTACCTTGTATAAAACTAAGTCATTTTCATTGTAAATATAGAGTAGTTTTATTCCATATATTTCCATTATGATTCCCTAGCTTAGTTAGGTCAAGTCTTGTAACTTTGGTTTATATTTTTTAAGCATTATTAGGGGGGATCAAGCAATCAAAACTTTTTAGCAAGCAAACAATTCTCTGTACTGGTGTCTCTCCCCCTCGACACCGCGTTGTCTTTCTGTAATAGCTTTCATTAATGCAATCAAACTTTCTTTCAATTCTCATTTCTGTTATCTCAATTACTCTTGACATTGGTTTTTCCGTACGGCACTGACAATCTCGTCTAGCGTACGGAGGGGACCTCAGTTGACAAACAACAACTACACTGACATCAATTGTCTAGCCTTACGTCTTTCAAGGAACCTCAAGAAGGCGCCGCGTAACAGTTACATATGTAGATGATTTATATTTAATTAGTAGCAGCAAAGAGCTTACATTGATGTTATTTTCAATGATATCATTGGCAAATCAGAGACAGGAAATATACATCTATATGTAGTAGCTGAAAACTTGAAGTAAGTAATGAAGTAACTTTCATGATGTACTTAGCATATCGTTTTCTGTCTTATGATCTATTAAGAACATATTATCTGAAAATTAATGTAGTCATTTTGTTCTGAATTTAAATATGTAACTCTACAAGTATTCAATTGAGTTTAGGTGAATTTCACGCCATTAACGTATGTGGTGGAGCAAATGTCGATGCTCAATTGATTTTAGTCAAATCCTAAATAAGTAGCAAATCAGAGGATGCTGAAAAGGAAAGTATATGACATCCTTAAGACAATTTTTATATCAGCAGAACACGAGTAAATAATAGGGAAGCATATGAGAAGCAAGGCTCACATATTTTAAAGCACTGTCAACCTAGATTTAAAGTGGACAATATCATTGATTGATTAGGCTTTTGATTCTATAATATTTGACACCACTCTATCTTTATACAATTTTCATAACTTTCTAAAATTTAATTTATTAAACTATTCACACTTTAACTTTGATTTAATGTTTTACTTCGCACAAGCAAACTCACTAATATGTACTACCAATAAATGTAGTCAGATGGATGAAATACATTCATTCTTTATTAGTAGAATCTTAAATTTGAGCACTAAGAATGGAGGAACCCTGATAGAGAGTGGTTCACCCTTTAAATTTAGTGCGCCTTATACAACGCGAATTTATATTGATCAAGCCAAAATATATCGGATACCAAATAAATACTGTATTAACAATTATTGTACATACGTGTGAAATTAATATCTTAAATTTCGTGCAGTGATAGAGTAAAGTATTTAATAACCACACGACCCCAAGTCGCTAAGTACTTGTAGATTGTTTGGCCAAGTTTCTCCGAGTTGAGAAGTACTTTTTTTTTCTTTCAAAAAAAGTATTTTTTTTTTTAAAGTTAAAGTGTTTGGTAAAACTTTTAGAAGAAAAAAAAGTGTTTTTGAGTAGAAGAAGAAGTAGAAGCAGTTTTGGAGAAGCAGAAAAAAATAACTTCTTCCCTGAAACACTTTTGAAAAAAATAAACTTGGAGTACAAGTACTTTATAAAAATTTGATCAAACACAAATTACTGCTTATAAGTGCTTTTTAAATTAATTAATAAAATATAAACTATTTTTCAAATAAAAAAAAATACTTATCAAAATAAGCTGATATTTCTATCTTCGCCAAACAAGCTATTATTTTAGATTTTATCCTAAACTCCGAGAGGATAGAAGAGTTGTGGTCAAACCATAGTTTAATGGCCTAGTGGGTCTCGGGGGTGGGGGGTAGGAGGGATTGCACGCATGCGAAGCTGGTGTAGTAGCAGAGGAGAGATCTACACAAAGGATACTACGACAGAAGATGGTGTGCTAAGCGGCGTGACAAAATAAATACTAGAGGGATTTAATTTGCATGTGAAAGTGAAAAAGAGGAGTCAGTCAATCAACACAGCGCCAGTTGCGGAACAGCAGCTTCGATCGCGCCGTCAGTGGGCGTGCTTCATTTCAGGCCTCTTTCTCCCCCCTCTTTTTTTTTTCTTTTCTTCCTAGAGAGTTTATCCACTTTTTATTTACCATTTAATTTGGAACCTTATGTTGTGTCTTCATTGTTTTTTTTGTTAAAATGTGCGATTATTAATTATTAACAAAGTAATTACATTGTCTATTAACTACATACCACAATAATTTAAAGACCTCTCTGCTTCTATTAGTTACTGAGCGTTCTTAAGTACTTTCTCCGTTCACTTTTACTTGAAAGATATATTTAAAAAAATTTATTTTTACTTGTTATTTTACGCATCTTAAGAGAAAATAATTTTTTTTTTCTTGTTATACCCACAATATTTATTACTCATTTCAAATTATTTTCTCAAATTTAATAAAATATGCATCAATTAATATGGTATCATAGTAAATTATGTACTTCATTTATTATTTTTTAAGAGGTGTGAAAAGTCAAAACGTGCTAAGTAAAAATGAACGGGAGTATTTCTTTTTAACGAGATTTTACTAACTATACAACACACGATTCTTCAAATCTCTCTCTATCCTCTTAATTAGTTGTAAGTCATTCTTCAACTAAAATTATTAACTAGACGAATGCGGATATTATAGCAACAATTAAGTGTCTCTATCTGTAAGAGTGTAACTTTAGTTAAATATATAGCTAACTCTTTGAATTAAAAATGGAGTATTAATAGGACTCTATATATGTTTATCTATATTAAGGCTTATAGGATTATCACTTCATTAAGATTCATAATTTGGCGTTATAAGTTTTGATTTATAATCATCATACTGCATTTTGTTACTATATTTATTTGCCTTAAACATAAATATGTAAGAGTATAGAGTTTGGATTGCAGAACGTTCGGGTTCATTTGAACACAATAACTTATTATATATTTATTCTGAATTCAACTAAAATCTTAAATCCGTTTCAACTCTTGAGTGCAAATTAAAGAAGATATCTTTTCTAGTTTTTCAAAGCATTACGCATGGTAAAAGGGTCAATTCTTTGTCTTGTTTGTAGCTCTGATCAATTAGTATCAGAGTCTCCAAACTCTTAAAGTACTGCTACTAACGTTGTCCCTTTTTCCAATGATAGAAATATATACTACTGTAGTACTAGCTCTTAAGGTCTTTTAAGTTTTTAACCATAAGCATGGGCTGAGCTCTTCGATTCTTGCACCAAACGTCAAACCTTTTCAGTGCAACAATCACTAAAATGATGCTGCCAATACGACCATCATATTTTTTATTCTTATATATAAACTAACTACCAAAACCTTGTTGGTTCTTCTGTCTGGGTTTTTATCCTTTAGCTATTTGTGTCATTGGTATGTCCATTGTACATTTCTGTGGTCCACACTCCACTTATTAGCTACTGTTATAATTTTGTTCAGATTTGAGAAGGGACTTCAAAATCTTATGATTTTTTAAAACAAAGAGACAAAAGACAACATTCTTTGAAAGGAAAGTTACCCGATGTCACAAGGATCTAGGATTTGAGGCTTATAAATTTCTACCGTAATGTCAAATGAATATGCAATAATATCTAGGTTCACAGTTAGATATTTACAAATATGTCGTGAATTTTTTAATATAAATATAGGGTCTACGCAAAAGTTATTGGGTTCCAGAGAACCCGTAACCAAAGCTCTAGGTCCGCCCCTGCCTGTTGGGGCGCTAGCCGCTAGGGGGTGCATATAAGTTAATATTTTTTTTATGTATATATATTAGATGTTGATTTTCTTGACTTTTCGCGTGTTTATTTTTTTTTAATTTTTTTGAATCCCTGTAATGATAAGTCCTATCTTCACCACTATATTATTATTGTTATTGTTGTTATTTATTTATTTATTTTTATCTTTTTGAGTTTGACCAATAGCCTGTTTGGCTAAGCTTCTAAAATCAGCTTATTTTGAGAAGTGTTTTTCTCAAATGTATCTTTACAAAAAGTGCTTTTGGTGAGAAACATTTTATGTTTGACTAATTAATTTGAAAAACACTTTTGATCAGTAATTAGTGTTTGGCCAAGCTTTTGAAAACTGCTTATAAGTATATTTTTCTCAAAAGTGCTTCTCAGAAAAGTACTTTTGGAAAGAAGCTATTTTTTTCTGCTTCTCAAAAACTGCTTCTACTTCTCCTTAAAAGTACTTTTTTCCTTCCAAAAGCTTGGTCCAACACTTCAACTTTTGGTAAAGAAAAAATACTTTTGGCTAAAAAAAGAAAAAAAGAAAGCTTGGCCAAACGAGCTAAAGTCTCGTGTGCTTGCTAGGAAAGTGACCAACAGAAACAAATTAAAAGCAATTTCTGACTGCGCCACGCTTGACCGGGTCGCTCCTTTCCTTTGGATGATTGGCTTAGACTAATTAACCTTTTTTCCCCGTCAAAATACAATGTGATATCTATCATTTCTTCTTCTTCCTTATTCTAAAAAAACTTTACATCTTTGCGTTATCGTGAACCCTCTAGGCCAAATGATATGATCGTATGGACATTTTCGGCCCAAAATTTCTTTTATTAAACTGCACACGTCTCATTCAAGGATAAATTCATAAACCCACACAACCTCAAATATTTATCCGTTTTTGCCTATTCCAAACTATTTACTTGATCTACCATTCCACTTAAGTCCTTCTTTGAAACAATTCTTTACTCTCTCCCCTATAACAAGATCGACTTCCTATTCAATTCCTCCCCGATCTAATAAACAAATTAAAGTTTCCTTCATAAAAAATACTTAAATTCAATTTTCATATCTTTTAGATATTATTCTACTCCAAGTATTTAATCTAATTCCCTTAACTCCAAAAACGATCGGCTTCACTCAATTATTCTCTATTTTTTCAACCATCTCTCAATTCTTATTTTGTCGAACCATCAAACCCACTTCAAAACAACTCTAAATGAAGTTAAACTTCGGCTATTAATTCTTAAAAGCATTTGTAACAAGCTTTGATAATACTCATCTAAGTTCAAAGTTCAATTAACTATATTATGCCTTTTATTCTCAAATCAAAACTTCAAAGCTTCTTCATTGGTGGACAAATTTTGTTTTGACTATAACCACGATTTTAGTTTTGCACAATAGCATCCACATGATTTAACAAATACCAGTCAAAATATACTATTATAGTATATTGTATAATAGTATTACAATATACTATAATAGTAAATTGCAAATTATTAGAGTATTCCATTGGATGCAGTACATTGTATACTATTACAGTATACTGTTGTAGCATAATTATATACTCTTATAGTATATTGTATAACTTAGTGGTATTCTATTGGGTAGTTGTGTTCTTTAATTTTCAGCTAGAAAATTCGTTCTCAAGCACCTTAAATCATCTCCAAATGTGACAAAATTTCACTATGAACTTTATGAAGGTACTATAAGCAATATTTTATAGCACCCACTTCGAATTAAACCACTGTCTCGACCCGAGATCCCAACCCCGGAGTCGTGATGACACCTAATATCCACTTGCTAGGCAAGCCAGCGTGAAATAATTAATTAACTAATTTTAATAGTTAAAACACAATAATGATATTCAACGAGAACTAAAAGCCAAGTCTAAAACAGTACATGTATAAACCACGTGATAATACCTACTCCTAAAAATCTGGAGTCACGAGTACATGAGCAACTAAAAGTCTACAAACAAGTTCTGAAACAAATATAATTATTTTGAAAAAAATAAACAGTAAAAACGGGAAATGGAAGGGGACTTAAAGGTCTACGGACACCCGCAAATCTACCTTGAATCTCCGTATGAAATGATCAGAGCCGACTCGCCTCATGCACCGCTGGCACCAATACTAGTATGTGCACAAGAAGTGCAAAGATATAGTATGTGTACAACCGCCCCAATGTACCCTGTCGAGTCTAATCTCGACGAGGTAGTAACGAAGCTATGAAAAGATACCTACGTAAATAAACATATATAAGTGTATATGATGTTTATCTATGTCAATACCACATAAGAGGGGGATGATTTGTGTGGTGACCAATTTTCGCGTGCAGTAGTTATAGAAGGACCATGTTCTTCTATGTGTTCCAACTCCTACAGTTTACAAAATAATAAATGCGGAATTTAAAGAATACATCAATTTTACGTGAAAAACACCTGGCTCAAAAGGTGAAAAAACCACGACCTACTTCCCAGTAGGATTTTCCCAAACTCTTCACTAAATTAATGAGCCAAACAACATTTACAAAATAAACTCTTTTGTAAACCTAAGGATTAATTTGTGGCAAACTAGCCGCTAGCTATTTGCGACAAACTTTAAGTTAACTATAACTTGAACACTCAGTACCTGTTACAATTGCTTCTAGATAAAGCTGAAAGGTACAATTTGTAATTGCCTACTATAAATAAACTAGACTAAAAGACAACAGATGGAACTGGTTCTTCTAGCTAGTTCAAGTAGCTCCAGATTCGCACTCTCCAGTTTGGCTCAAACTGCTTGCAAAATTTTTTCACGAATTTTGCTCTCAATTCTTGATAAATTTCTGTTTTTGTGCTTCTCTGTACAATAAGAACACTGAACAATATATATAGGATTTAGTAGACAAAAAGATACACTATAATTCAGATGCTACTCTTCCTTGGTGGAAGAGTTCTAGTTGATCTCAACTCCCTAAATCCTCCTTTATATTGATTCTGTTCTTACTGAATAAGAAGTTCATCTCCTTATCAATTTGCAATCTTTTCGATTAGGAGATATCTCTTTTAGATCACAAATTTCGTTTATCTCCTGCTTGTGCACCTCACGTGCCCTTAACTCTGCATGTGTCTGTGTCTCCAGTGATGGACCTGGTTCAACTGTGAGTTCCTTTGTCAATCTTCAAAATTATTCAGCTTCTTGGTCCAAAAAATTCCCCCTTTTTGATGATGACAAACTCTGTGCTTAGGCCTGTAACCACTTTATCCAATAGTGACACTCTTTAGAGTATTAAGCATTTATCATAAAGAACCAGATTCATTAGGTTATAAATGTCACATATTCAAAACACACTATCTTTCCCTTTTTGACATCATCGAAAAGTTGCAAAAAAAATTATGTGAATCCCAGATTTTTAACACTTACCCATGGACACTTGGGCAATTGCATATGCAATCATGGATTAATCATCAATATCAACTAAGAGCTCAAACTATCAAAGAAATATAGACAATGAATAAGAACAAAACTAGCAAACTTCATTGATAGAGAGAATATGATTCTGTCACAATCCACAGAATGAAATAAAAACATTTAAAACATGTGCAACAAACAAAAAATTCTGAATCTGAGTCACTGAAAGTTCTAGGCAGGGCTAAGAAATTAAGGCTTGGAAGAACTGCAGACCTAGTTCGTTTAGCCAAGATAGATGGTTCAACAAACTTAGAAACAGATGAAGACTTCTTTGAGGAAGTCTTTGCTTTCTTGGGCTTAGGGGTCTGAACCTCTACCTCTGCCACTTGTTCACTTTGATGGACCAGGTCCATCTCATCCACAACAGCCTCAATAGGCTCAACAACCTTCTCTTTTCCTTTTTTTTTCCACTCTTTTCTTCTTACTCTCCTCTAAAGCTCTCTTCAACTTGTCCTCACTTTTCTTTAACTTTCTCCTTGTAGTGCTTCCACTTGGAAGAGAAATATCAGAAGTCTCAGAAGAAGCAGCTTTCCTTTTCTTGTTGACTTTTGTTGTGCCACAGGTTGTAGCTTAAGGAGTTCTTTTCTTCTTAGGTTTGTAACTGTTACCTATCTTTTTCAGTAGATCCGCCAGTGTTTCATTAACAGATGAACCAGGTTCATCTGCTTGCTTTCCAAGATTCACTAGTCCTTAAGCGACTTCTCCTGATCCACTTCTCCCTGCGTTCTTTCTACTTTCTTCCTCCTCTGGCTCAGCTCCACAAATAGCCATTCTAACAGATTCAGAGGTGGGTGAAGAATCAACCACTTCTTTCCCTTTTCCCTTCTTATTACTCCGAACTCCCTCACTCTCCTTTGATTTTTCTATTTTATTTTTACCTCCTCTCCTTCTTGTCCCAGGCATTTCCACATCTACCACAGACTCAACCAGTATGAACCTATTTTCTAAGTTTTCAGCGACCTCAGAAATGATCTCAGTAGAACGTTGTGGTACAGAAGTTACCTGTTCAGAATCGGAACACCCAGCTGCTTCCCCCTCAGTCGCTGACTTGAAAGAGTCATAGAAAATTTGGGAATGGTTCTGTAAGGCAGAGGACGATGTTTTAAATAGACGGTTAAGGCTTCCCTAGAATCTAGGTATTTTAATTTGGTGAGTGCTTGTTAAAACGGAACTGGTTCAAAGTTAATTTGATATGCTTTTGACGATTTTGGGCTTGAGTAGGACTCTGCTCATGATTTAAATATTAGTATTTCAAATTGTGCATAGTGTAGAACACATACCTCGCTATTCAGATGAACCAACACGATGAACTAGGTTAATCATTTCAGAGTCCTCTTGATCAAGCCTCAATATGCAAAGATAGAAAAACATTTCATTAGTGACCAGTGAGTCATATCAAAATATGGCCTAAGAGTATACTTTTTACAGTATGAGACTGAGAAATTATTAATCTGATTTTTTAACACCAATTTCAGAATTTGTAGCCAAAGAAAATAAATATTTTTTTGAACTGGTTCAGTTAGGTGATTTTACTCATCCCTAATTCTAACTTGTTACTTTCAAAATGCTCTCTACTTAGTGCTTTAGTAAAGCTATGAGCAATCTGTTTATCAGTAGCACAGAATTCAATAGAGTTCAATCCCTTCTCATAGTTGTCTCTTAAGAAATGGTGTTTAACATCTATGTGCTTTGTTCTTTTATGATGAACGGGGTTCTTTGTCATACTGATAGCAGTAGTGTTATCACAGAAGATAGGGATACAACCAACCTCTATACCAAAATCCATCAATTGTTGTTTAATCCATAATAACTGAGCACAACACGAGGCAACAACCATATACTCAGCCTCAACAGTAGATAAAGCTACAGAATTCTGCTTTTTAGTGGCCCAAGACACAATAAATGAGCTCAGAAAGTGTGCCGTACCTGAGGTGCTCTTTCTATCTACCAAAAAGCCTGCATAGTTAGCATCAGCATATCCCACAAGATCAAAATTACTACCTTTAGGATACCAAACAAAGAGGTCTGTGGTGCCTTTAAGGTATCTCAAGATTCTCTTCACTGCAGTTAAGTGTAATTCCTTTGGATTAGCCTGAAATCTTGCACAAAGCCCTATGCTGAAAACAATGTCAGTATACTGGAAGTAAGATACAAGAATGACCCAATCATCCCTATATACAAATTTTGATCAACAGATGAACTAGGTTCATCTACATCTAGTTTTGTGGCTGTTGCAATAGGGGATTCAATATCTTTTGAGTCTTCCATTTTAAATCTTTTGAGCAACTCTTTCACATATTTTTGCTGATGAATCATAGTTCCATTTGAATTTTGTTTAATTTGTAAGCCTAAAAAGAAATTAATCTCACCTGTCATGCTCATTTCAAATTCACTCCCCATTAGTTTAGCAAATTCTTTACTTAGTTTTTCAGAAGTTGCCCCAAAGATTATGTCATCTACATATATCTGCACTACTAAGAGATCTTTACCTTTTTCCTTCAAGAATAAGGTGCTATCAATTTTACCTCTCTTGTAGTCATGTTCAAGCAGGGATTTTGAAAGCCTTTCATACCATGCCCTTGGATCTTGCTTGAGTCAATACAGTGCTTTGTCAAGCTTGTACACATGATCAGGATTCTCCTTCTTTTCAAACCCCGGAGGCTTCTTTACAAACACTTCTTCCTTGAGATAGCCATTTAGGAAGGCATTCTTGACATCCATCTGGTGAAGGGTGAATTCCATGTAAGCAGCAAAGGCTATGAGGAGCCTAATTGCTTCCAACCTTGCCATAGGAGCAAAGGTTTCATCATAGTCTATTCCTTCCTCCTGACTGTATCCTTGAACCACTAATCTTGCCTTATTTCTTGTAATTGTTCCATCTTCATCAAGTTTGTTTCTGAATACCCACTTTGTGCCAATCACTAATCTATCAAAGGGTCTAGGTACCAGATGCCAAACTTGACTCCTTTCAAATTGGTTGAGTTGTTCTTGCATTGCATTTACCCATTTTGCATCCTGCAAAGCTTCAACAATATTTTTAGGTTCAATAAGGGATAGAAAAGCATCAAACACACAAATTTTTCAAAGAGGATCTGGTTTTGATTCCAGATGTTGGATCAATTATAATTTTCTCAATGGGTTGTGAGCTTTGATATCTATGTGGTTTTACAACCAACTGGGTATTACTTGAAGATCCTACATTGTCTTGTTTCTAAGGAACAGGATCAGGGATAGTTTCCAATGAGGTTTGAAAATTAGTTTGTTGCTTAGTTCCCCCTGGCATGTTTCGTGGGATGGATGAACCTGTTTTATCACCCGTTCCTTCCTCCAGTGTTGCTCCAGTTTGGTCTGAGTTTATGACCACCCCAATTTATTCATCTACTTGTTCCTGTCTCCCAGAGAGAATGTTAGTTTCATAAAAAACAACATGCACACTCTCTTCAACACACATAGTTCTTTAGTTATACACTTTATAAGACTTACTATGTGAAGCATATTCCAAGAATACTCCCTCATCACTTATGGGATCAAACTTACCTAGGGAGTCCTTGTGATCACGCTCAACTATGTCTTCTATAAAGACTAAACGGGCGTTGCAAATATAAATCTGGGGTATTAAGCCCAAAGTCGATCCCACGGAGAATTAAACGTATCAATTGAGTTTATTAAATACTAAACTGTTACTTAATCAAGTTTCTCAATACTTTTGACTATCAATTTGTGTTGGTTAACTAATTCTACTAACAAAATAATCAACTAGTAATTAACTAACAATTTAATGTAAACAATAATAATAAAGGTCTAAGGTTATGGTTTCCCCCGTTGGTGAATTCTTTCTCCGATACTTCTTATAGCTTAATTAATCGTCTCTATCAATCATGAACTCTCTATCTACCATAAATCTCT
>ML398536.1:1010-14008 GCA_005239525.1 Nicotiana knightiana | reverse complement strand
GGCAAGTATTGTATAAACTCCTAGTACTTTTAGAGGCTCCGTAGACACTATGTGGGTGTATATATATATTTTGGGCAGTGGTTGTATGTATTTGTAATCGTGGTCCGTATCGGGAAGTGTTGTATCTAATATGTATGAATTGGGAAATCTTGTACAATAATATAACATGAGGGAAAAATTGGACTTATTGTGGTAATCACGCACTTTTAAGCTTATCCCATTGTTTCACATAAATAATGTATGTTATAAACACGAGGAAACGCGTTGGGTCGGAAAGGCAAATCAGGTTCGCTTGACTGGGGTCACCCGGTCGAGTGCCGGTCACTTCCTCGATTTTGGGGCATGATACATCCAATGCTAAAGGTCTCTCTGCTGCTGGAAGATATGCCAAACTCCCCAAACTCTCCGCCCGGTGACTCAAAGCACCGGCCACCACCTTGGCCTTCACCGGGAGGTACAAATGGTGATATAATAGTCCTTAAGTATCTCCAACTACCTCCTCTAATGCCAGTTAAGATCCTTTTGCTTGAATAGATGCTGCAAACTCCGATGATCCGTGTATATCTCACAAGGAACACTGTACAAATAGTGGCGCCAAATCTTCAGGCCTTGAAGAATAGCTGCTAACTCAAGGTCGTGGACAAGATAGTTTTTCTCATGCAAATTCAGCTGTCTAGACGCGTAGGCAATCACCCTAGCGTCCTGTTTCAACACCACACCAAGACCAATCCACGACGCATCACAATATACAGTGTAAGACCCCGAACCTGTAGGCAATACTAATATTGGGACTGTAGTCAAAGTTGTCTTGAGCTTCTGAAAGATCTCCTCACACTCCTCTGTCCACCTTAACGGAGCACCCTTCTGGGTGAAAATGGTCATAAATGGTGCAATAAATGAGAATCCCTTTACAAAACGACGGTAACACCCCGCCAACCCAAGAAAACTATGGATCTCTATAGATGATGACGGTCTAGTCCAACTCCGCACTGCCTCCACCTTCTTCGTATCCACCTTCATCCTATCACTCGATACTACGTGACCAAGAATGCCACTGAATCTATCCAAAACTCACGCTTAGAAAATTTTGCATACAACTTCTTCTCCTTCAATGTCTGAAGCACAATCCTTAGGTTCTGCTCATGATCATCCCGAGTCTCCGAGTACACCAGAATGTCTTCAATAAACACAATAACGAAGGAATCACGATAAGGCCTGAAGACACTATGCATCAAATGCATAAAAGATGTTGGGGCATTGGTCAGCCCAAATGACATGACAAGAAACTCATAGTGACCATATCCGATCCTGAAAGCAATCTTCGAGATATCTGGCTCCCAAATCTTCAAGTGATGATAGCCTGAACGTAAGTCAATCTTGGAATACACCCTGACACTCTATAACTGATCAAATAAGTCATCAATGCGAGGTAATGGATGCTGGTTCTTCAATGTAAATTTGTTCAGCTGGTCACAATCAATACACATACACATAGAGCCATCATTTTCCTTCACAAACAAGACCGTACCAACCCAAGGTGACACACTGGGCCGGATGAATCTCTTATCAAGCAACTCCTGCAACTACTCCTTCAACTTCTTAAACTCAGGAAAATCCATACGGTAAGAAGGAATAGAGATGGGTTGAGTGCCCGACAACAAATTAATGCCTAAATCATTGTCTTTGTCAGGCGGCATTCCCAGAAGATCAGCTTGAAACACATCTAGGAAATCCCTATACTGACATCTCTCACTTAAGCTAGATACGCATCACACCCTTTCTCAACCATCTGTTGAGCCTTAAGAAATGGAATAACTCTACGGGGAGTATACACTAAGGTACCCCTCCATTCTAATCGTGGTAAGCCTGGCATAGACAGCATCACGGTCTTAGCGTGACAATAAAGAATAGCATAATGGGGCGACAACCAGTCCATGCCCAAGATAACTTCAAAATCTACCATGCTGAGTAATAATAAACCGCTCTGGTCAAAAACCCACTAAGATCATTCAAACACGACCGATATACGCGGTCCACAACAAGAGAATCTCCCACAAGAGTGGACACATTAATAGTGGAACTCAAAGAATCTCGAGGTACGCCCAAATATGGAGAAAAATAAGAGGACACATATGAATACGTAGAGTCTAGGTCAAATAATACCGACACATCTCTATGACATACTGGAACCATACCTGTAATGATATAGTCGGAAGCAACTCCCTCTGAACGAGCCGAAAGAGCATAATACTTGGGCTGACCTCCCCCTCTAGAGCGACCTCGACCCCCCAGCCTCCACCTCGAGCTGGCTGAGCAGGTGGGGCCAGAGGACCCGGTGGAGCACGTGGTGGCTGAGAAGTCCGTGGAGGTGCACCATTCCTAAGTCCAGGTAAATCCCTCACAATATAGACGGCCAGCTAATAGCTTCCCGAGCAGTAGGAAGCCTAGATACTAGCGGTGCATAATAAGGCTCCTGAGGCCTAGAAGGGGATGGAACACCGCTGGCGGCTAGAAGAGCTGAATTAACGAGGCAACTCAGATAACACCTACCATAGCGAGCTGCTGAGGCACGAGCTCCAAAATAATAACAGTCTTTCGAGACCTCTTGGCCTCTATCTCCTCTGTGTCTAAGGGAATCATTCCCTCCAATCTCATGGAAATACTCACAACCTGATGATAAGAGATATCCATCTCCAATTTCCTGTCCATACTGAATTTATTGCTGAGGTGGAGTCCCTCAATGAAGTGACGACCCCTCTCCCGGACTGTGGCAACCAGGGTCAGTGTATGTCGGGCTAACTCACTAAAATGGACTGCGTACTCTGACAAAGTCATAGAACCCTAGCCCAACTGCTCAAAATCCGTGCGCCATGCATCCCTAAGGCTTTGAGGGACATACTCTCTCAAAAAATTACCCAAGAATTGAGTCCATGTGAGTGAGGCTGCCTCGTCCGGAATACTCAGCTCATAAGCACGCCACAATTAATAGGGTGCTCCTCTAAGATGGAAAGTGGTAAATGAAACCCCACTCGTCTATGCTACGCCCATAGTACGGAGAATACGATGACACTCCTCTAGAAAAACCTGAGCATCCTCTGAACCTAATCCGCTGAAGGTAGGTGGGTGGTACTTCTTGTACCTCTCTGGTCTAAGTTGTTCCGCCTCAGAAGTGACTGTCCTTGTCTTATGCTGAACCGGAGCTACCGGTGACATAGGAATGAACTCTAGGGCCTGATCAACCTGGACCCTCTGCTCAAGAATGCGGGTTGCGGGAGTCTGTGCCCCTCCCCCGGACTGATGTGTGGTGAGAGCTAAGGTGCTTAACATGCTTATGAAGTAGGCTAGCGTCTCCTAGAGGGCTGCTCGTCTAAGCTGGAAAGTGGAAAATGAAACTCCACTCGTCTCCGCTCGCCCATAGTATGGAGAATACGATTAGACTCCTCCGGAAAACCCTAAGCATCCTTTACCCTGGCCCCGACCTCTGGCGGCTCTAGTAGGGGGCGTGGGTGCCTGATCGTCAGATGTCCCAGTACGAGTCTTCACCATCTAGAGAATTTTTAGAATTTGATTCCAATAACTCGCGCGAGAAGGAAATCAAAGAAGTATGATTGTTCCTAACAGTCTTACAGCCTCGAGAAGATAAGTACATACATCTCTGTACCGATCCGTGAGACTCTAATAAATCGACTTGTTACTCATGATACCTATGAACCTAGAGCTCTGATACCAATTTGTCACGACCCAAATTTTGCCTCCGTGAATTGTCGTGACGACACCTATTATCTACGACTAGGTAAGGCTAATACTTTTCGAAAATGAAATGAAAGCATGAACATAAAAATAAAAAGTAAAAATAATTTAAATAAGAAATTGAGATGCCGATGGAGATATATAATTATCAACTCTCAACGGATTCATAACACTCCCAAGACCAGTTACACCATAAGTCACAAGCTTTTACGAGTCGTAAATGTACATCACTGCCTATAAAAAGAGGGAAAATGAATATAGGGGGTAGAGGGGGACTCCGAGGATCTACGGGCGCGGGCAGATGTACTTTGAAGTCTCCGGAAGCAACGACTGTAACTATGAACCAGGTTGGTAAGAAGAACCTGGATCTGCACACGAAAAACATGTGCAAGAACGGGTGTGAGTAAACCACAATGGTACCCAATAAGTGCCAAGCCTAACCTTGGTCGAGTAGTGATGAGGTCAGGTCAGGGCCCTACCGGTATATATATAACAAAGCAAGGCAAGAAGAAAATATCGTAGTAAAATAAAGACTAATATTTAACAAGAAAGAAATCATAGAAGGTAACAACTCAGCACACATAAATACAACACGAGATCTCCCGAGATAACGTCTCGTAGTCCGAAAAGTAAATGTGCAGGGGGATCTCTGGAATACCGTTGCATAGTCCAAAACTAAATATGCAATACATGGGGGATCTCCCCGAATACCATTCCATAATATCATAGTAAATATACAGCTCAAACAATAGAATTCGACAACTAGAACACAAAAACCTACAACTTAGACTAAGTACAAGTCAAGGAAGAACAAGAAAATTTACTAAACATGCTGCACAGAGTTCAGATAAACAATTAAGGTAAGTAGGTATGCTATTTTGGTCTAACAGGATACTACACATGTTGATAAGATTCAAATAAGAAGGAAAACATGTCATTTCTTAGTAGAAATCGGGTTCTTACAACAATTAGCCAGTGTGCATACTCATTACCTCACGTATACAGTGCTCACATATAAAAAACAGTGCCAAATCCTAAGGGAATTTCAAGGTTAGGAAAGACTCTTACCTCAAACCAAGCTCAATCAGTCCATAACAATACTCTTTCCACGAAAATACGACTCCGAATTGGCCAATTCTAGCCAAAATCAATTACATAACATAAAGACAACTACAAGGAACTAATCTAGTTACTGAAATATGAGCTGAGGCAAGAATTTGGAAATGCGCCCCAAAAAGCCTCCCCGGGACCACGTCTCCGAATCGAGTAAAAGTTACCAAATATGAACACCCATTCACTCACGAGTTCACTCGTACCAAAATTATCCAACTTCAATGTCTAAAACCCAATCAAAACTTAGAAATTCGGTTGAAGAACTTTTTCCCCATTTTCCCAACTTTCTCATCCAATTTCCTTAAATAAATGAAGAAAACAACTATAGATTAATGAAATACAACAAAAATAGGGTTATGAATCATTACCCCAAACTTTGCACACAAGTCACGTTCAACCCTATGGACCTATTCCAACTTTCAAAATCGCAATACGATCCCGATATCAAAAATTCCAGTGCCGACCAAAATATCCAAAACATCGACTTTCGCCATTTAAAGCCTATATGAGCTAATTACCTCCAAAACACAAATCCGAACACGCCCTACGTCAAAAATCACCTAACGGAGCTAACCAAACCGACAGAACTCCATTCCGAAGTTGTCTTCACACAGTTCCGACTACGGTCCAAATCTTAAGGCTTAAGCTCCCATTTTAGGGACTAAGTGTCCCAAACACTTCCCATTTTAGGGACTAAGTGTCCCAAACACTTCCCATGTCGTCACATTCTCCCCCCTCTTAACAAATCGTTCGTCCTCGAGCAAGTATATAGACATACCTGAAGTTGTGCAAAGATGAATATACCGTCTGCACATATGCTGCTCGGTCTCCCAAGTTGCCTCCTCTACCGACTGACCTCTCTACTGAACCTCTACTGAAGCAACATTCTTTGACCTTAGCTGACTTTCCTGTCCAAAATATCCACTGGCTCTTCAACATAAGATAGATCCTTGTCCAATTGGACTGAGCTGAAATCCAATACATGATCCGAATCACCGTGATACTTCCGGAGCATTGAAACGTGGAATACTGGATGAACTCCTGTTAGGTTGGGAGGTAAATAAATCTGATAAAAAACCTCCTAAACACACTGCAACACCTCAAAAGGACCAATGTACCTCGATCTGAGCTTTCCCTTCTTCCCAAACCTCATAACGCCCTTAATAGGCGATACCCGGAGCAAGACCCACTCTCCAACAATGAAAGCTACATCGCGAACCTTCCGATCTGCATAAATCTTTTATCTAGACTGGTCTGTGTTATTTTGATCTTGAAACAGATTCATCTTCTTCCTAAAATCAAATTCGGAGGTCCCTAGCTCGAGTTATCGCATTTTGTTGAGTATTTGAAGTTTAAAGGTTTAATGAATTTAATGATTTTACCAATGTTTGACTTTGTTGATACCGGGTCCGTATTTTGGTTCCGGAATATGGTATAGGTCCATTATTGTATTTATTACTTGTCTGCAAAATTGGTGAAAAATAGGATTGGTTTGACGAGATTCGAACGTCTGATTCGTAGTATAGGTGTTATTTTGGCGATTTAATAGCACGAGCAAGTTAGTATGATATTTTAGGACTTGTGTGCATGTTTGGTTTGGATCCTCAAGGGCTCGGGTGAGTTTCGCATATGTCTCATAGTGAGTTTTAGACTTAAAAGAAATATTGGTGTTCATCTGTTCTGGTGCAAGTCTCTGACCTCGCAATTGTGAGGTTAGTGTTCACAATTGTGAATGACGTAAATTCCTGCCATGATCACAATTGCGAAGAAAATCTTCGCATTTTATGAAGTGGGCTGGGTAAACAGCGTTAGAAATTGCGATCGAAATAGCCGCAATTGCGAGAAGTCCAAGTTCGTATTTGCGAACAAACCATCGCAATCGTGATGGCAGCAGAAGTGTGAAGACTTCGCATTCTCTCATTGTTTCAAATTTTCAAACTTACAAACCCTATAAACGATTTTCCCAAGAGCTCTTCTTCCCCAATTACTTGGTAAGTGATTCTGACCTAATTGTTTTCAATTTTCCCGTACATTTCATAAGATTTTAACCTAAAATCTAGGATTTTCGTGGTGGAAATTGGGGGTTTGGGTACAATTAGGGATTTTTGTAAAATTAGAATTTAGACCTCAAATTGAGGTCAGATTTTGAAACAAATTACATAACCGGGCTCGGGGGTGAATTGGTAACCAGGTTTTTATCTGAATTTTGTGTTCGGACCAAACGAACTCAGGAGTTGATTTTTTCAATAATGACCTAAATTGAATCGCTTGGTTGATAATTTGCTAGATTTGGTTTGTTCGGAGGCTTGTTTGAAAGTCAAAACCGTGGTTGATCTTTGAGGTGATCTTTGGGAGCGAGGTAAGTGTCGTAGTTAACCTTGACTTGAGAGATTAGGACGTGTTTGCTATGTGCTACTTATTTAAATGTTGGGTTCGACGTATGTGTGAGGTGACGAGTACTTACACGTTGTTATTTGGGTAACACATGCGGGTGGGACTTGTTACTTTTCTTTGATCATGACATCCGTGCTTAAACTAGTTAATTACTAAATTGATCGTTCTTCCCGCATTTAAGGGCTATTTATGATTATTGAGTAATGTTTCTAAAGTAGAGATTGGTATTGTGGAACTATTGTTGACATAAGACTTGATCTTGCTTATTCAATCTCCCTATTGTTATATGTTCATTGTCACATGGTAAGGGAGAGTGTTAATGCACGAAGGGTGATGACATGCTGTATTTGAGTTAATGCACGAAGGGTGATGACGTGTCATATTTGAGAGTTAATGCACGAAAGGTGATGTCGTGTCGTGTCTATTGTTTCATGATGAAATTGAGAGTAAAAGAACGAAGGGTGATGTCGTGCCGTATTTATTACTTTATGGTGAGATTGAGAGTAAAAGCACGAAAGGTTATGCCGTGCCATTATTCTTGTTTCATGGCGAGGCTAAGAGTAAAGACACGAAGGGTGATGTCGTGTAGTTTTATTCATTATGTTTGTTCATTTTGTTGGTTGAAGGTTTATTGATTATTTCTTATTATCATTCCTTGTTGTAGTTACCATATCTTGTACCCTTTCGCATGTACCCTTTTGATAGTACTTGTTAATTTCTTATATGTTGTTATATTGTATCTATATTTACATATGTACAGGTTTATTTACATGGGTGTTCAATCATAGCATTCTCACTACCTCGTCGAGGTTAGGCTCGACACTTAAGGAGTACATTAGATCGGTTGTACTCATACTACACTCTGCACATCTTGTGCAAATTTTGGTACTGGCCCCAGCTGTACGTGAGGTGCATCAGCTCGGATTAGCATTTGGAGACTCGAGGTAGATCTGCTGGCATCCGGAGACCTTGAAGTCCCGTTCCAGTTTCCCTATTTATTGTTCTTTTCATTTGGGACATTTTTATTTATTTCAAACTCTATTTGTAGAGACTCTAGAAGCTCGGGTGCTTCTGACTCCAGATCCGTGTTGTACTTAGATATTGTTGGATTTTATGTCATTTCGTACTTCATTTTAGTTTCATTGCGGTTTAATTGGTTTTACTCATTTGTATTTATTACTCGTGTACTTATGACTCCTCTAGAGACTCTAGAAGCTCGTGTACTTGTGACTCCTCTAACGTTGTCTTTCCTAGCAAGTGAAATGTTAGGCGCCATCACGATCTCGATGGTGGGAATTCGAGGTCGTGACCGTATCTAATAATATTCATTTTATGTACTTGAATCGGGTGTTGTGATGCGTATTTTTGTAGGTGAAACTAACATATAAAATAAAATACTGCGAGTATTTGTGACAAGTGATTTTTGTCGTCAATTGTTTATAGAAATGATTCACAAAGTATTTTTGTGACATATTAATTTTAAGGATAAAATGAATTAAGGTTCCATCAATTGGACTTTGATAACCTTTTTTTTTTTCTTTTGCTGCCCGAAGAGATGAAAAATTCCATATACTATACCTCACCTTCCTCCAAACATAGATATCTCGTAATCGAGACTGAAGATGGCATAGAACAAACCAAGCTTTTGGTTCACAGCCCACAAGCTGGACGGTATGCATCCTCATGGACTTCTTTGAAGAACTCCCTTCATGTAGAAAGTTGTACCTTGGAGCACAAATCTACTTCTAATCTATTGTCCAAGATGTGGTCTCCCCAAGCTCCAATCCATCGCCACGTAAACATTTCTAGCACCCTTCTAAAGGTAGGGTGTCGCATAATTCAAGGCGAAGTACGTTGGGGGAAACATAACAACAATCGAGGGTGAGTTTTCACGACCCAAACTGGAGGATCATGACTAGCACCCATGCCATACTTGCCGAGCAACAACTTACATTTATCTAACCTTCATTATTATCTTTAAGGGCCGACGAGATCAATATAAATGGTAATATGGATCATGAACAATCAACAATTAAAGATAATGTCATGAACATACATCACATGGGGTGACAAGACTTCTAAGAAAGTACATATAAGGTATGAGCTAAAACTATACATGAGTCGATACCTGTCTATGAGCCTCTAAAAGAGCATAAGTGATGCAACATTATGAATCATTACCCCAAATTTTTCACACAAGTCACGTTCAACCCTATGGACCTATTCCAACTTCCGAAATCGAAATACGATCCCGATATCAGAAATTCCAGTGCCGACCAAAATATCCAAAATATCGACTTTCGCCATTTAAAGCCTATATGAGCTAATGACCTCCAAAACACAAATCCGAACACGCCCTACGTCCAAAATCACCTAACGGAGCTAACCAAACCGACAGAACTCCATTCCGAAGTTGTCTTCACACAGTTCCGACTACGGTCCAAATCATAAGGCTTAACCTCCCATTTTAGGGACTAAGTGTCCCAAACACTTCCCATTTTAGGGACTAAGTGTCCCAAACACTTCCCATGTCGTCACATTCTCCACCTCTTAACAAATTGTTCATCCTCGAGCAAGTATATAGACATACCTGAAGTTGGTCAAAGATGAATATACCGTCTGCACATATGCTGCTCGGTCTCCCAAGTTGCCTCCTCTACCGACTGACCTCTCTACTGAACCTCTACTGAAGCAACATTCTTTGACCTTAGCTGACTTTCCTGTCCAAAATATCCACTGGCTCTTCAACATAAGATAGATCCTTGTCCAATTGGACTGAGCTGAAATCCAATACATGATCCGAATCACCGTGATACTTCCGGAGCATTGAAACGTGGAATACTGGATGAACTCCTGTTAGGTTGGGAGGTAAATAAATCTGATAAAAAACCTCCTAAACACACTGCAACACCTCAAAAGGACCAATGTACCTCGATCTGAGCTTTCCCTTCTTCCCAAACCTCATAACGCCCTTCATAGGCGATACCCGGAGCAAGACCCACTCTCCAACCATGAAAGCTACATCGCGAACCTTCCGATCTGCATAAATCTTTTATCTAGACTGGGCTGTGTGAAGTTGATCTTGAAACAGATTCATCTTCTTCCTGGAATCAAATTCGGAGGTCCCTAACTCGAGTTCTCGCATTTTGTTGAGTATTTGAAGTTTAAAGGTTTAATGAATTTAATGATTTTACCAATGTTTGACTTTATTGATACCGGGTCCGTATTTTGGTTCCGGAATTTGGTATAGGTCCATTATTGTATTTATTACTTGTCTGCAAAATTGGTGAAAAGTAGGATTGGTTTGACGAGATTCGAACGTCTGATTCGTAGTATAGGTGTTATTTTGGCGATTTAATAACACGAGCAAGTTAGTATGATATTTTAGGACTTGTGTGCATGTTTGGTTTGGATCCTCGAGGGCTCGGATGAGTTTCGCATATGTCTCATAGTGAGTTTTAGACTTAAAAGAAATATTGGTGTTCATCTGTTCTGGTGCAAGTCTCTGACCTCGCAATTGTGAGGTTAGTGTTCACAATTGCGAATGACGTAATTTCCTGCCATGATCACAATTGCGAAGAAAATCTTCACATTTTATGAAGTGGGCTGGGTAAACATCGTTAGAAATTGCGATCGAAATAGCTGCAATTGCGAGAAGTCCAAGTTCGCAATTCCGAACAAACCATCGCAATCGTGATGGCAGCAGAAGTGTGAAGACTTCGCATTCTCTCATTCTTTCAAATTTTCAAACTTACAAACCCTAGAAACGATTTTCCCAAGAGCTCTTCTTCCCCAATTACTTGGTAAGTGATTCTGACCTAATTGTTTTCAATTTTCCCGTACATTTCATAAGATTTTAACCTAAAATCTAGGATTTTCGTGGTGGAAATTGGGGGTTTGGGTACAATTAGGGATTTTTGTAAAATTAGAATTTAGACCTCAAATTGAGGTCAGATTTTGAAACAAATTACATAACCGGGCTCGGGGGTGAATGGGTAACCAGGTTTTTATCTGAATTTCGTGTTCGGACCAAACGAACTCAGGAGTTGATTTTTTCAATAATGACCTAAATTGAATCGCTTGGTTGATAATTTGCTAGATTTGGTTTGTTCGGAGGCTTGTTTGAAAGTCAAAACCGTGGTTGATCTTTGAGGTGATCTTTGGGAGCGAGGTAAGTGTCGTAGTTAACCTTGACTTGAGTGATTAGGATGTGTTTGCTATGTGCTACTTATTTAAATGTTGGGTTCGACGTATGTGTGAGGTGACGAGTACTTACACGTTGTTATTTGGGTAAACCATGCGGGTGGGACTTGTTACTTTTCTTTGATCATGACATCCGTGCTTAAACTAGTTAATTACTAAATTGATCGTTCTTCCCGCATTTAAGGGCTATTTATGATTATTGAGTAATGTTTCTAAAGTACAGATTGGTATTGTGGAACTATTGTTGACATAAGACTTGATCTTGCTTATTCAATCTCCCTATTGTTATATGTTCATCGCCACATGGTAAGGGAGAGTGTTAATGCACAAAGGGTGATGACATGCTGTATTTGAGTTAATGCACGAAGTGTGATGACGTGTCATATTTGAGAGTTAATGCACGAAAGGTGATGTCGTGTCGTGTCTATTGTTTCATGATGAAATTGAGAGTAAAAGAACGAAGGGTGATGTCGTGCCGTATTAATTACTTTATGGTGAGATTGAGAGTAAAAGCACGAAAGGTTATGCCGTGCCATTATTGTAGTTTCATGGTGAGGCTAAGAGTAAAGACACGAAGGGTGATGTCGTGTAGTTTTATTCATTATGTTTGTTCATTTTGTTGGTTGAAGGTTTATTGATTATTTCTTATTATCATTCCTTGTTGTAGTTACCATATCTTGTACGCTTTCGCATGTACCCTTTTGATAGTACTTGTTTATTTTTTATATGTTGTTATATTGTATCTATATTTACACATGTACATGTTTATTTACATGGGTGTTCAATCATAGCATTCTCACTACCTCGTCGAGGTTAGGCTCGACACTTATTGAGTACATTAGATCGGTTATACTCATACTACACTCTGCACATCTTGTGCAAATTTTGGTACTGGCCCCAGCTGTACGTGAGGTGCATCAGCTCGGATTAGCATTTGAAGACTCGAGGTAGATCTGCTGGCATCCGGAGACCTTGAAGTCCCGTTCCAGTTTACCTATTTATTGTTCTTTTCATTTGGGACATTTTTATTTATTTCAAACTCTATTTGTAGAGACTCTAGAAGCTCGGGTGCTTCTGACTCCAGATCTGTGTTGTACTTAGATATTGTTGGATTTTATGTCATTCCGTACTTCATTTTAGTGTCATTGCGGTTTAATTGGTTTTACTCATTTGTATTTATTACTTGTGTACTTATGACTCCTCTAGAGACTCTAGAAGCTCGTGTACTTGTGACTCCTCTAACGTTGTCTTTCCTAGCAAGTGAAATGTTAGGCGCCATCGCGATCTCGATGGTGGGAATTCGAGGTCGTGACCGTATCTAATAATATTCATTTTATGTACTTGAATCGGGTGTTGTGATGCGTATTTTTGTAGGTGAAACTAACATATAAAATAAAATACTGCGAGTATTTGTGACAAGTGATTTTTGTCGTCAATTGTTTATAGAAATGATTCACAAAGTATTTTTGTGACATATTAATTTTAAGGATAAAATGAATTAAGGTTCCATCATTTGGACTTTGATAACCTTTTTTTTT
>ML398533.1:23105-36206 GCA_005239525.1 Nicotiana knightiana | reverse complement strand
TTGTTTGTGATGGCTTGTAGGTTTTTCTGCAAAGCACGGATTAGATGTGTAAAAATAAGATTCCAGCTCTCGCCAGAGAAAGCGGAACGTTTGATCTCAACACCAGCCGCAAGAAGCTTTGACAGGATGCATGCAGAGGATTTCAAGATCCATCTCCCTATCACCGGATCAAGAAGCAAGCCTGTGAGAATATTCCATAGTCTTTTATATCGGAGAGCATCAAGTTTCAGTCTAAAGTCAATCGGAGAAGCAAGTCAAGAATCAAGACAAGACTCCAGATGGCATTTGGATAGGAATTTTGTAACTCTTAGATTTCAAGAGTATGTAATTTTCTTTTCATTTTGATGTAATAGTCAGAACCGCGGAGCGGAACCTCGACGGAACTTTGCTCGACTCTCCATCTAAGTATACTCAATCAGTTATTTTCTACTTGAACTACACGTGACCTGATTCCCTTATAACCCGGGATATGTAGGAAGCCTAAAACCAAGGTTCGGTTACATCTTTTTCTTTTATCTCCTTTTTCTTCTTAAATAATAGTGGGGTCAAAAATCAGTCACCTTGTTCATTTTCTTTGCCTGAAAACTCTCCATGTTTCCAAGCAAAGAGGGGCATGTTGTGAACAACTAATTTTTTACCACACCCAAATTCTATATTATTTTTAGTGTAAATATTTCTTTTAGGTCTAATCTTAATATTTTAAACTTTATCTTACTCTTAATAGATTTTATAAATAATTAAAAAAAAACTACAAAAATAATCATATTCTTAGAGTATATTTTATTTCAAAATAAAAATCAAATATATATATATATATATATATATATATATATATATATATATGATTTCTTTTAATTAGAATTCTAATAAGTAAGCTATAGAATCTTTCTTAGTATCATTTAAAGTAAATATACATGTTTGGTTAATATTCTTATCTTAATTTATTATTATTATTACTTAAAAAAAAGAAAAAAGAAAAAAGAAAAATGAAATTAACGTTACAAAGATAAAGTTTGTTAACAAATTTTATCCCAAAATTTGATATTTGCTAATAAAAATCCCAATCCCCTAATTTCCCAATTATTAATTTTTTTTTTTTTTTTACTAAACTCCCAATTTTTGCCCAACTCCCTCACGTCTCCAACTTCCTCCCAATTAACCTCCCACGATTCCCTCCTCCCAACCCCATTTCTCACTCCCTCACTTCACACGTCTAAACCCCATCCCTTATGATCCCTTTTTTGAAGTTTTTGAGATCTGAGAGAAAAGACCTCAATTCTTCTCCTATTTAAAGAGGAGAACGAGATTGAGAAAAAAAAAAGGAAGATGAGAAAAAATCTGGACAAAAACATCAGTACTAAAAAAAATACCATTGTTCTTATATATTCAAGATTCATTTGGAATAGTTTAAGTTATTTAATTTGAATACAGAGTTCGAGATTTCATTCACGGATCTGAGTTCGAGGTTGTCAGAGTTTCTGTTTGTCGTCTTCAGTTTCGATTCTCTGTGCATTGGGTTTAATTTCCTCTATTGTACGAGACGATTTATTTAGAATTTTCTTATCTATATATATTTGAAAGGTTTCATCGCTCAAGGTGCGTTTCTTTCTCTTTCACTGCCCTTTCCATTTTCCTACGATTTGAATATTTTAGATCCATGTGACTATTGCTTTTATATTTTAATTTTCATGTGTGTCTACTTTGAGTTTATAATATCATTAATTTGTAGTTAGTTTTATGATATATTGATATTAATTCTTTATTAAAGAAAGCATACGGTTTTATTCATATATGTGAAATCTTGTGAGGGAACAGATCTTTGGTGGAGTTGTTGAAAAAGCAAGTATATTTGTTTTAAGTATTCTGCTTTTTTTTTTGGTATTGAGAAGTTCTATCGGAAGTATTAACTTTATCAAATAGATCACATTAAGGACCCGTTTTTGTTATGACGCATATCTATTTTAAATATTTTGGATATGATGCACGTAATCTTTTGAGCATTTGAGTTTAATCGTGTGGTTACTACAATTATAGAATTGACATAAATTAGTTTGTCACCTTTATTTGTTAAAAGTTTTTTTTTAGCACGAACATGTTTGTTTATTTTACCCAAAGGAATAATAGTGCTTCTGCTTTGGTAAGTTTCTTCAGTATTTTGGTGTTTTAATTTTATAGAGAAGCTAGTTCGACAAATAATTAAGTCATGAAACTTTCATTGTTCGTTGTTGATCCAATATAATTTAGATGAGGAAAAATCCATGTTAAAGTGACTTAAGACACAAATACTTTGGTTCAAAGGAAGATAGGATCATGAAATTTGTCTGATTTCTAAAATCTGAAAATTCGGGCTTTAGGAGTTCTTTTCAAAGATGTGTTTGTTCTAAATTTATTGAAAGACTTAAATTTTTGGATTGAATAGTTTAAGGATTGTGACCTCTGTAAAAATAAGATTAAAGCTAGCTCGTTTTTCATAATAGATCGAAGCTTCTCATTTCTTAATACTCGAGTTACATGTTATTGTTCATCAAATTAATTTCAAGATGTAGAATATTGGTAATTTATTAAGTTGTAAATAATTTTAAGGTTGATTAAGTTGTGAATAGTTATTTAAGTGATACACTTCCACAATAATTTTATATCTATAAATCATGACCTCCCCAAAACCTCAAATTTCCTTAAGAAAAGAACTTTAAATACACTAGAAAAACTTTAAATGTGCTTTCAACATTAGCCCATGTGACATACCCGAACCTTGGATTGATACGCTTAAATAATAAAATGATCATGTGCGCATTCCAGCATCTCGATGCCTTTAAATTTAAAATAATTATGTTTTAACCATGTGTACATTCCCGTACCTTGGTTTAACATCCAAATTCAAAGAAGAATACCTTGTGCGCATACCGTACCTAGGTGAACACAATTAATAAAATATAATAATTAATTAAGCGGTAGTAAAATAAGCCATGATCAATAAAATACAAGAATAGCTAAATACTTGATTTAACCCGTACATTAGTTAATAAAGCGACTGTTCTAGAACCACGGGACTCGAGGGGTGCCTTACACCTTCCCCTCGGTCAACAGAATTCCTTACTCAGTTTTCTGTTTTCGTAGACCATAAATTAGGAGTCAAACTTTCCTTTTGAAAGGGGATTCAGATAAAAGGTGACTTGGAACACCAAAATTCAATTCCAAGTGGCGACTCTAAATAATAAATAATTCCTTTCCAAAATATCACTTTAATTGGAAAAACTCTTCTAACTCAGCCACGTAATAGGGTTGTGTTGCTAAAAGAGATGTGACACCTTCATTGTCTGTTCTAAAGGTTTTAACACATGAAGAGAATTTAGTTCTAATCATTATAATGAAGTATTCCAATGCTACAACTAACTCATCCTTGGTGTTCATAAGACAAACCCAAGCATACCTGCTGAAATCATCAACAAGAGTCAAGAAATACCTTTTACCATCATGAGTAGGCATTCTAAAAGGACCCCAAACATCCGCATGTATGAGTTCACAAAAAACATCGGTTTTATTACTGATAATAGGAAATGGCAGCCTTGTTTGCTTAGCTAAGGGAATACAGTACAATGTTCATCACAATCAATAATTTTTGCATTCCTGAACATAGGTATTCTCTTCATAGAATCTATAGACACATGACCTAATCTCCTATGCCACAAAGGGCCTTTTATTCTATTTACAATTGTTGTAGAAGTAATGAGGCTAACTGGCAGTCATGCTTCACACTTGTTCTTGATGGTCTGGTCCAACACATGTAGTTCATGCTCCACTCTACCAATCCCTTCACCTTCCCATTGTAAATGTCCTGGAAGACACAGCAGTTAGGAAAGAAAGCAAGGAAGAGCCCTAGAGCTTTGGTGAGTTTAGACACTGATATCAGATTGTATCTAAACTGAGGTACATAAAGTACATTTGTTATCACCAATCCAATTAGTATGTTGGAAGTACCTAAGTGAGTGATCACACTTGTTTCTCTAGTGGGTAGTAATACCTTCCTCATATTACTCCTAGATAGTTCCATATAGTCGATATAAACATGTAGACTAGCCACCATATGATTTGTTTCCCCCGAGTCTATAATCCATCTATTTTTCTTGATCATACTGAGTAAGGATAAGGGTATACATGTGATCTTAGCATGTGTTGTTGTATCAATAGAGGTATTACTATTCTTGTTTAGCATCTGAAGCAGCTGGTGATATTGTTTTTCTTTGAAAAATTATCCTGCAAGTGTGATGCTTGTGTTAGCCTTTTACTCTTGCATCTCTTGTAATCTGTCCATTTGTACATTGTGAGTTGCAGTTTGATTCCTTCCAACTGACTTCCTTTTGGACTTGAAATCTGTAGGGTATCAAATGATCTTGTAGCATCCATCTCTGGTGTGACCCTTCATTCGACAGTAATCACAGTACAATTGATTTTTCTGCTTGTAACCTCCAAAGAATCCTTGATTGTTATGAACCATGGCATTAGCTCCATGTCCTGTATTATAGGCCATTGCTTGAGCTCCTATATCTAGGTTACTCGGTCCAATAACTCTGGCTCTCTGACTTTTATCATGCACCACCATTGCATATGCTTCATTAATAGTTGGAGTTGGAATCATTAGCATTGTTTTCCCTTTTGCTTGCGCGAAGGATTCATTCAATCCACTCAAAAACTGCACCAAGCGTTGTTGCTGAGTGTGTTCCAGAAATACTCTTGATTCAGGGCAAGGACATGAAGGAGTGGGAATCATAGCATCGTATTCATCCCACAAATCCTTCAGCTTTGAATAATAAGTGGAAACAGGTGCTAGGCCTTGCTTCAATGCTATAGTATCCTGATGTAGATTGTAAACCCTATAAATGTTCCTCTTGTCGAATCTCTCCTTCAATTCCTTCCACATATTATATGCAGACGATTCATATACTACACTGCTATAGAGTTCCTTCGTCATAACATTCATTATCCATGAAAACTCAAACGCATTGCAACTCTCCCACTGATCATGTAGCTCCTTCTTACAAGTTCCTTCGATAAATCCTATTTTATTCTTCGTGAAAAGCTCAATTCTCATAGATCGAGACCACAGATTGTAATTTTCAATTTCTATCAGCTTGAATTAGATCAAATGCTCCCCTGGCGTATCAGAAGGTCGCGAGTACATCAGGTGCGTGTGATTTAGCACAATTTCGTCATTCGTTACACTCGTTCCATCATCAATCGCCATCTCAGCTTTGAATCGACAAAACCCTAACTTTTTGAATCAACAAAAAATCTGTAATTGAACTCAAAATCAAACAAACTAAGATGTAAAAGTAAATCATAAAATGAGAATCAACAATTTGCATTGTCGAATCGAGGCTCTGATACCATATTGAATTTCTACCAGCTATGGAATTGAGAAAATGATAGTGCGAGAGGTAAGCTTGCAGAGGAAGAAATGTTCTTCATTCTCAAATCAGAAAAGAGAATGAGAGATAATTCATGCTTACAGGAAAGGCACTAACTACTTCTGTTAATATAACTACTGACTATAATACTAACTTAAACAGTTGCTAACTTCTACTATTTACACTTTGGTCCTCAATCTTCCACATGAGCTAATTCTTCACTGTGGCTCAATACTCCTTAGGGTTGAGATGATAAAATTCTGGGGATTTGGCTAATTGTTCAAGGTTATGAACGTCTAATCTTCTCCACAACTTCAGACCGAACCTCCTCTTATTCAATTTGGATATTTAATTTCGTCGTTGAAATGCTCAATTGATTCCTTAATCTTTTTTAGAAAAAGAGAGAGACTTATTTCAACAATTCATGTACAAGAATAAGAAACTTTTAATGAACTACTGTGGATAGTCATAAGCCTCACTATTCGAAAACACCGATCTTTTGCATAACTAAAAGAGTTTCTCATGACTAAACCATTATTACAGAATTCTTTGTATGGGTGTACAAAGAAAATCGATAAACCACGAGCAATTCGAGTTAAACAAGAGAAAATTCGATTGTGGTTTGGTTTGATTTGGTTTGGTATTGGAAAAAAAACTCGACCATAATTGGTTGGTTTGGTTTTAACTAAAAAAAGTCAAACCGAAACTAAACCAACACGATAATACATTTAATAATTTTTCAAAATATTTTATTTGTAATGTGATTTATAAATAATTCTTAATTTTTTTTACGATTTTATATTTTAACGTACTATTTTAAGTTTGAACTTAACATTCTTGAATGGTATATAAATTTTATAGCATATAAATATAGTAAAAATCAAACAAAGTTCAAATCAATACTAATGCTAACAAAAGAAATTCAATTCACTATTGGGAGTCTGGGACTGACAATAATGTTGGATATCTATTGCTTAGTTTTACATTGGTTTATAATAAAAAATACATAACTTAGTTTATCTTTTTCTTTAGTGCTTAGTTATGTAATTAATACTCCTAGTATTTATTAGCTATACTTCTTTTAGAATGGCCTATATAGTATTTTTAGATTATGTTAGTTTTTATTATGGCTTATTAATTAGCAGTATTTTCTTTATGCAATTTTATTATCTTTATTGTATATTTTAGTATATTGTTATGACTTATATCATATTATTATGTTATTTTCTTGGAAAATAAATTAATAGGTGTATCTTACTTGGACTAAAAAAATATTTGAAGCACAAGTTAAATATTTTATGCTATAAAAAAATTTACCAAGAAAAAAAAATCGAAAATCCAAAAAAACAGAAAAATCCGTGAAAATCGAGATTGAAAACCCCGACTTTGTTGGTTTGGTTTATAGATTTAAAAAATCAACACCATTTGTTTGGTTTGGTAATTGAAAAATCCGAACAAACCTGAACTATGTACACCTCTAATTTCAAAAAAAAAAAAAGGGAGTTGAAACTATTTTGTAATATTAATTTGTGATACGGTCTTTATCATAATATGATGATTTTAAAACAATTATAACAAACTGGAAATATTACCAACTTCCAACATTTTCGTCAATCCCTGTGAATCCATTACTTTTCGCATAAAACAATAAAAACCTATTACATTGGTATATTAGCGTAATGGAAATCGAATCGCACTTGCTTGTGTGAAAAGCTCCCACCTATCCTATTAGACAATATGCCTTGCTGGTTATAAATTTACACATTGTATTGTATTTTCACACTATCTAGTTTAATGATTCAAACCAACATGTAACTGTTTATAGCAAGATAATTTGGTAGTCTAGAAAAGAAAAAAAAAGAAGCAAATAACCTAATATGATGTTGTGTAAAAAAATTTGCAGTGTAGATGTATATAAGTGGTAGAAAATAAAAGACAAAAAGTAAAAAGGAACTATGGGTAATGACTTTAGGTAGGAGACGAAGTGAATTTGGTCCCTTCAAGATAGAACAGCAATTCTGCAAAAGCTTCTTCTAGTCTAGGTACAAATACTAGAAAGTAGGAAGAAGTGGGTAAGTGGTCACAAGATTTCCAAATGGCGGGCCTTTCTTTTGAACTAAATAGTGAAATACAATTTCTAAAAGCAAACACACAACCTAAAAAAGTGGACACCTTCCTCCAACATGAATCCCACGTCTCTATTTAACAGCCTAACTGTCCCCTTTAACTGCTTCTACTGCACTTCTTTTTGCCTCTGCAAACTTCCAAGCAAACTCCAACAAAAGACCATTTAGCATCTTTCCAAAATTTCCATTTTTTGGTGCTTTGAAAAATGAAGTGGGGAAAAAAGAAACCTTCAACTTCATTGATCAATCATGTTTTCCCTGTTTCTTGGCTGTCAAAATTCAAGCAAAAGAAGAATGGCAACACTGAGCATCAAGAAACAGCAAAAATGAAGCACAAGGGCAAGAAAAATTTGACTTCGCCGACGAATGTTAGCTTGAAAGAAGGCAGATTCTATGGTGGGGATGATGATGATGATCCTTACTGGAGGCTTTCTTTTACTGAAGACAGATTTGAAGCTCATCATCAGAATCAACATATTCAGATTCCACTTTGGAATGGTTCTTATGATCAAGTTTCAGCTTGGAATTCCAAGATTCTTTTGGGAGAAGAGGATCACAAGTTCAATTATATGGTTTCAAGAAAGATAACGGAAAAGCCCAAGAAAATGTGGATTACACAGAAAGAAGCAGAATTCAGTAACAGAAAGAGGAATTCTGTCAGAGATGAGAAGTTGAGGAAACTGAGTAGAAAAGCTCTGGAGGAGAGAATAGCAGAAAATGCTAGAGAACCTGATCAAGAAGAAGAAAGAGCAACAGAAGTGATAGAGAAAGATATATTCGAAATAGAGCCGGAGAATGAGAAGGTAATGCAAAAGAGGAAGGAGAAATCAAGAGCCTATTGTACAAGAAAGACGAGGAGTGTGACTGATTCCAGTCAGAATACAGTCAAGGAAACTTACATGTTTGAATCTCTGAATCTAGAGGACCAAGCTGATGAATTGTCTGAAGAAGAATTTGAATCAGAATGCCTAGAGATGAAAGACATGAAGATCAAAGAAATGTCAGAGAAAAGTGAATATCAGCAGAGAAAATCAGTGTACATAAACCAGAAGAGAAGACGAAAACATGGTGTTAAAATTAGAGCATATTCACCAAGAACAACAGCCAAGATAGAATGCAGAATCAAAGCTCTTGAAGACATGAAGAAAGCAAAGATGAAGATGAGACAAGAGACAAAATCGGGTGGAGACAGGACAGTTTTCGATAGCTATGCTGTTGTGAAGAGTTCATTTGACCCTTTCAGGGACTTCAGAGAGTCGATGATTGAGATGATAACACAGAGAGAGATAAAAAACTCAGAGGAGCTTGAAGAGTTATTGGCTTGTTATCTGACACTGAATTGCGATGAATACCATGATCTCATTATCAAGGTCTTTCGACAGGTATGGTTTGAGCTGAACCAGGTCAATATTGGAGCAGGATTGCAGAATTGCTGTTGTTCTGATGACTTGACAATTGCTTAGCTTCATGCAAATGTAAATAAGTTACAGGTTCTGTCCTCTCTTGGGAGAATGTTTATTGTTTTTTTTAATTATTACTAGTTTACTATGTCTTTAATACTAAAATGAGGAAAAACGAATTAGAATTACAGGCTTTGCATTCTGAAATTTGCAAAGAGCAATCAAGCGTGATAGTTTTTATATTTGCCAGGGCAATGAACATAATAGTTCTTTGTCCATAAGACAATTTAGCTCCTTTTACTGGAATTAACAAGAGTTTAATTGCCACTAGAATCTGGCAGCCAGAATTCCATCTGTATCTGGATACCAATGCATTAACTAATGGATAAGAAATTTATCCAAAAAAAAAGACATCTAAATGATAAGAAATACTTATACATTATGAACCGAAGAGAATCATGCAAAGGAATAATAAACTTTACCTCGAGATCCGTAATAATTATAATAGAGGTTTTTGATTGCGGCTTCTAATACAGTTCAGGATAGCTGCTTGTTATATAGTTCACAACAAACTGTTTGCTTCTGCTACACTAGAAAGCTATTTAGGGTAGCCGGTGCACTAAGCTCCCGCTATGCACGGGGTCCGGGGAAGGGCCGGACCACAAGAGTCTATTGTACGCAGCCTTATCCTGCATTTCTGCAAGAGGCTGTTTCCACGGCTCGAACCCATGACCTCTTGGTCACATGGCAGCAACTTTACCGGTTGCGCCAAAGCTCCCCTTCAAGAAAGCCATTTCTACCAATATATGCAAATGTTTTGGTCTGTCTAAAGAAGATAAACTCTATCCTTTTTAACAGTTTGCATCATCTGTGTTTCCTAAGGTCTTGCCACCACTCAAGTCTACATACTATAATTTCCATCTGGCAGCCTGAGAAGTACGAGAGAGTATTAAAGAAATCGCCTGCAGTGTAGTAGAAGCAGGTCAGCAAAATTTTAGTACCACAATATGACAGAAGTAACAAGCACTCACGACAAATGGAAGATTCAGCGTCCTCTAAAGCCCAGATGCAGCGCTTATAGAGCTATTACTATTTAAGATTGATGGCCTTGTCCAAGAAGTCTTTTGTCCATGTTAGAATATTATCCCTTCACCAGCCAAGAACTCGTGAACAACTCCATCCACTTCAATCATGCTACAACCGGGCTCTTTAGTCACTCCCTCACTTCTCATCTTCCTCCGCACTTCTCTAACATCATCCCATCTCCCCATAGATGCAAGGACATTTGATAGTTGAACATAACCAGCATTATCGTGAGGATCAAGCTCTAAAAGTTTGGTAGCAATGCGCTCTGCCAATTCAAAATCATTATGGCTTCTGGAAGCACTCAAGAGGGATTCCCAAATAGCAGGAGCTTCTTTCACTGGCAATCTGCTCAAGAGTTCTTCAGCCTCCTCTAATAATCCAAACCGACCAAGTAAATCAACTATACAACCATAATGCACGAGCGTAGGCTGAATCCTATATTCACTAATCATGAGATCAAACATCCTGCGTCCCTCGCTTAATAAGCCCCCTTGACTGCAAGTAGACAAAACGCTTACAAAAGTGACCTCGTTAGGCTTGGTACCATCAGCAATGAGTTCATTGAAAGTCTCTAATGCATCATCCAAAAACCCATGGTTGCTTAACCCTGCAATCATTGCATTCCAAGTACTAATATCTTTTCTCAAAGTACCATTAAACACTTCCAAAGCTTTCTCAATACATCCACATTTGCAATACATATCCACAAGAGCAGTAGCAAGAAAATCATGAACCTGAATCCCGTTCCTCTCAATATACACATGAACCCACTTTCCCTGGCTCAATGAGCCAACACCAGCACAAGCAGACAGCACATTCACAAGTGTACAATTATCAGGCTTCACTTTAGCTCTCAGCATATCCTCAAAAAGGGCCAAAACTTCGGCGAATCTATCAGCCTTAGTATAGCCAGTAATCATAACATTCCAAGAAACAACATCTTTATCCGACATTTCATCAAACACCTTCCTTGCTTCATCCACCAATCCAACATTCACATACCCAGAAACCATAAAGTTCCAAGACTCTACATTCTTGACAGGCATTTCATCAAACAACTCTCGTGCCAACTCAAACAACCCCCTTTCAGCAAAAACACTCAACAACCCGTTCCACGCTATAACATCATCTTCAACCAACTCATCAATCATACCACGCGAAACTCCAAAACACCCACATTTCGCATACATATGAATTAAAGTGTTATACACATACACATCTTCCTCGAGTCCAATTTTTGTGACTAACCCATGAACTTGTTCACCTTGTTTAGCATTTCCGATAGTAGCACAAGCTTTTACAATGAATGTAAAAGTGTACTTATCAGGGAAAACTTTATGTACAGCATTTAACAGTTTGAGGAAGATTATGAGTGAAAGTTGCGGGAAAGAGCTAGTAGAATAAGCACGGATGATAGTATTGTAGGTATATGAGTTAGGTTCTTCGATGTGAGTGAAAATGGAGAGAGCATATGAAAGTGTGTCTGCGGAGGAAGAAGTGGCAAGTGTAGTGGCTTTGGTTAAGAGGCGGCTAGCGGCAAAAGGGTTACGGAAGATGCCGGTTTTGAGCAGGAAAGCGTGAGACTGGTGGAGTTCAGAAATGAAATTGGCCGTTTCTATGAAGGAAAAGATTGGTTCTGGAGATAAAGTTGCCGCCATTGACATTGTGTTTCCAATTTTGGTTATTGGTACGACGAGCATGTGTTTGATACTACTAGTATCTTGTTTTGCCTACAACCGCAGAGAGACTAATCATAGTTTACGCTTTAGACGTTTTACTTGTCTAACCTCTAGTTATATTTTTTTTTTTAATCAAACATCAGATTGTTAAACCAAATATTCTTCTCATTAACCGAAAACAATCCATAGATTCATTACTAAAGTGATAATTTAGATAATTGTTTAGGCCATCTCCAAACTTAACACCAAATTTCACACTAAAATAGTGCAATACCAAATTTGCTCCAACCATTACACTATATTTTACATCAAAAAAAAATATTCCTTCTCTCTCTTCTATATTATATTATTATCTTCTATTTAAATTTTATTTTTCATTTCCTTCAAACAAATTCTTTCTTTTTTCTTTTTTCCATATTCATCACATATAATTCACATTCACCACTTATATAATCATTTATCAAAAATTATAATAATGATAAAATTAACTTATAATTTTATATAAATATAATATATACAAAAATTAATATATCAAAAAAATAGAATATAAAATTAAAATTATAAACATCTTAATATAAAAATTAATTATATACACATATGATGAATTAAAAGTCAAAAAAATATATTAATGAAGAAAATAATATTAAACTAAATTTTGTGTTGATAAATAGTGTTGCACCGACACTATTCAGACTCTATAATGATGCAAGATTTGATATTATACAAAAAATAGTGCAAGGTTAACGATGGCCTTAAATTTCATTCATAAAAAACGATATGCTATCATAAATTAACAACTAGTGATAAATCACACAACTAAAATGGGACACTAAAATTTCAAGTAAATGAGGAGGAACCTAGAAACAATGACATACGTAAAGTCAATCCATCACCATAGCAATTTCCTTTTTTCTTTCTTTTAAAAGATGATTGCGAGAAAATCAACCTGACAAGAACAAAGTATTCCACTGTCTCTAATTTCAATAACAAGTTTCAGATCAATACCACAAATTAAAGGTAGAATTTCTTATGTATATTACAAAAACCACAATTTTGGGACAATAAGAGGCCTCTTGACAGAAGTTTTGAATATCAATGCAATCTTAGTTGAAACAAAAATAGACGGCCTTTAACTACATATCAAAGAGAAAACATCTGCAAATCACTTTTACTTAATTACTCGCCAATTTCTTCATGCAAAGAATCACAACTTTGAGAGTGTATGGAAGCAAGAAGTGTTAGTACAACCCCGTTTGAAAAGATTCATATACAGAACAACGCGAAATAATACCCGAAGCAGAAGATTCGCCGATGCCTTCACGCAAAGAGCCACAACTTTCGAGTGTCAGGATCAAAGGAAAGCAGAGGCTACAATAGATTAATATTTATTAAAATTGGGGGGGGG
>ML398533.1:0-22368 GCA_005239525.1 Nicotiana knightiana | reverse complement strand
ATGATAGAATCTATGTACAGATCTAGCAGAAAAAACAATTGAATGCGATTGAAAAGAAGCTAGAATGGAAATCAGAGAATGAGAGAGGAAGAAGAACGTGAGTTTTTCATTATGTGACTAACTGCTATGTTAATACAGAGTGAGTTAGTTATATACAACTCAACTCACACGATTCACGTGTGTAGACTAGGTGAAAGGACTAAAATACCCCCACTCACAATGTAACTAATGTAACTACCACAACTAACATGCCTCTACTCTGATACTCTCCTCAAGCTGGAGGGTGGAAGACATCCAACACTCCAAGCTTGGAAACTAGCAAGTTATGCTGAAATAGACCGACCCTTTGTGAGCATGTCTGCAAGTTGAAGAGCAAAGCTAACATGGTGAGGTGCTATGAGCCCAGACTTGATTTTCTGCCGCACAAAGTGATAATTTATTTCTATGTGTTTGGTGCATTCATGAAATATGGGATTCTCAACTATTTGAATAGCGGCTTTGTTGTCACAGAATAGCTACACAGGTTTAGAGATTGGTATCCCTTGTTCTTCAAGAAGGCCTGATAACCAAGTTATTTCTACTGCCACAACAACCATGCTCCTATATTTTACTTCTGCTGAGCTCCTACTGACTGTTTGTTGTTTCTTAGATTTCTATGAAATTAGAGAACTACCCAGTTTAAAAATATATCCTATCATAGATCTCCTAGTTTTAGGACAAGCTGCCCAATCTGCATCACAGGAAGCATTCAAATTGTCAATTGGCTTTGCCTGCAAAAGAACTCCTAGACATGGCGCTCCTTTGATGTATTTGACCACTCTTAAGGTTGCATTCATATGAGATTGTTTTGTACTTTGCATGAATTGACTTAATGTTTAGATTGCAAAGCTAATGTCAGGTAGTGTGATTGTTAAATGTAGGAGCTTCCCAATCAACTTTTTATACGCAGTGATGTTATCTAATTGTGGATCTCCTATTCTCCCTACATGAGCATTATATGTGGTAAGATTTTATTTCAACTCCAGAGGTGTTAAAATACGCTTAGAACCACTTAGGCCTACTTCTGAAATCAACTCAAGCACATATTTTCTTTGATTAAGTAGAATCTTTTTTTGTGATTTGAGGACCTCAATACCAAGGAAGTATCTTAATTCTCCCAAATCCTTCACTTTGAATTGACTTTGCAATGTCTTCTTAGCATCATTGACTAGCTGAGAATTGCTTCCAGTATTCAATAAATCATCTACGTAAACCAGTATGATGACCATATCCGAACCTTGCCTTTTGCTGAAGAGAGAGTGATCAAATGTACTCTGTGTGTAGCCATGTGTGATCAAGGCATCAATGAGCTTTATATTCCATTGTCTTGACGCTTGTTTCAATCCATAAAGTGAATTTAGCAGCCTGCAAACCTTTCTCTCCCCATGTCTATGAAATCCTCGTGGTAAGGCCATGTAGACTTCTTCATATAAGTCACCTTGTAAGAAGGCACTGTTGACATCCATTTGATGTGAATTCCATCCTCTTGCAGTAGCAATACTGATAATGGTTCTAACAGTTACCATTTTTGCCACTGGAGAGAACGTGTCATGGTAGTATAGGCCCTCTTTTTGGTTGTAACCTTTGGCCACCAATTTGGCCTTAAACCTTTTTATTTCTCCATTTGCTTTATGCTTTATCTTGTAGACCCATTTTGATCCAATTGCCTGCTTCCCTGGTGGTAGATCAACCAACTTTCATGTGATGTTTTCTTCCAATGCGTTTATCTCCTGTTGCATTGCCTCAACCCATCTGTTATCTTGAGCAGCTTCCTTAAATGAACCAGGTTCAGTGTACACTGAGAAGGCTTTCAAATAAGACTGATATCATTTAGTGAGGTTTGCATATGACAGTCTTTGTGAGATTGGATATAGATTGTTGCCTGTGAACTTCCCTTTTGTCATATAGGTGGTCTAGAGTGTCTTGTTGATTTCCTAGTATCAATCGTAGAATTTCCTTTAGTTGGAATGTCTTCCACTTCTTCAACTGCATCTATAACTAAAGAATCTGGATGAATGTTGTGTTCATCTTCCTCTTCATGGTCTTGTGATGATAAAGGATCAACACTGTCTGTGGGCAATTCTTCAAGTGGTTGATTCTGTGGTTCTGCTTGTGTGGTAATTGGAGAGACACTTTCATCTGGTGCATGGATATCATGAGAATTGGGGTGAAAGGTGTTAGAATTAGAGGGTGCATCAATAAGCATTAGCTCAGGAGGATCTTGTGGAAATATGTCATCCAAGTCTGATATCATTCCTTTGAAAGGAAATACATGCTCTCTGAATATGACATCCATGCTTACTAGGAATATCCTGCTCTCCAAATCATACAATATGTAGCCCTTCTAAGTCTCTGAATACCCTATTATTACAGCCCTCCTAGCTCTTGGAGCAAACTTGTCTCTTTTTAGTAGAGTGCTTGCAAAACACAAGCAACCAAATACCTTTAGATGCTCAATCTTAGCTGGTTTCTTATAAAGAACCCTATTGGGTGATTGCCCTGACAGAATAGAAGTTGGCCACTTATTTATCAAGTAAACTGATGTTTTTACATAGTCTCCCCAGAATATGTTTGATAAGGATCTTTGAAACTTTAAGGCTCTAGCTACCTCCATTATATGCATATGTTTCACTCCACCACCCCATTTTGTTGGGGTGTGTATGGACAACTACTTTGATGCACAATTCCTAGTGAAGCCAACAACTCATTACATTTTGAATTGAAGAACTCAGCTCCATTATCTTATCTCAGTTTTTTGACATTCAAACCAAATTGATTATGCACCATAATAAAGAAATCCTTCAACACAACAACTACTTCACACTTAGACTATAACAAACATAACCAAGTATATCTGCTAAAATCATCCACCAGAGTTACAAAGTAGTGTTTTTTGTCATATGTTGGTATCCTGTGAGTACCCCAAGCATCTATATGAACAAGTTGAAAAATCTGATATGTTTTACTAGTACTAAGTTGGAAAGGAAATCTATATTGCTTTGCTAAGGACATTTTTCACAGCTATGTTGTAACTTGGTATCCACCTTGTTCTTTAACAGAGGAATATGTTACATTGCAACAATTGAGTGGTGACCTAATCTCATGTGCCAGAGTGCTGAATTTTCTTGCATTGCACTACGTTTCCTGCTATAGTTAGATCAGGATTTGGTTTGTTCAAGAGTCCCAATTGTATTAATCATCTGTGAAGTAGTGCCCCTGTGTATTAGAGCTCCCTCCTTCTCCAGCTGACACATTTGCATAGCCCTTCACACCAGAGTTTTGAGGTTTCTTCTTGCTTTTAAAGTCTGGAGGATAACCTATAATCTTGTAACAATTCTCCTTTAAGTGACCTTTATAGCCACAGTAATCACATATGAGTCTCGGTTTCCTTCCTGCCTTGAAACCTTGTCCTCTTCCAGCTAGCATAGTTAAAGGCTCCTTGTCTGAATTAACCACACTAAGTGTACGTTGGCTCTCTTCCTGAACTGCTAATGCATATGCTTGATTCACAGTCAGCGCAGATGTTTTAAGTAGAATCTCACTTCTGACATGATTGTAGCTTTCATTTAAACCAACAAGGAATTGCAACAAGCGCAAGTTCTTAAACTGGTCTAGAAAAGGCCTGGTTTCCTCACAGTCACATCCTGCTCCGCGCACCATTAAATCCATTTCATCCCACAAATCCTTCATCTTAGTATAATAGGATGTTATAGAGTCGGTTCCTTGCCTCTGTTCCTATTGTCGTCCACAAGTGATAATATCTAGTAAGGTTTGACTTGTTAAAACATTCCTTACATTCATTCCATACCTTCCTCGCATCTGATGCGTAGATGATACTTGGTTGCAATACAGTGCGACTTATCCACGAAAGCACCCCAACATTGCACCGTTCCCATTGATGCCCTAATTCTTCTCTGTAAGAGCTTTTTAAACAGGTTTCATCTATGGACCCTAGCTTGTTTTTCATCAACAAGGCCATTTTCATCGATCTGCTCCGTAAGACGTAATTTTTCTGGTCCTATAAGCTTGATATCTATCAACGCCATTCCAGGAGTGTCAGTTTGTTGTAAAAACAACGGGTGATTGTGACCAATTTGCAAATTTTCAGTTTCCGCCATGACTGACCAGCTTAAGCTTAAAAAATGGGCATTAATTGGAATTTTGGAATCTTCGATCTAATCTCAAATCACCTGCTCTGATACCATGATAGAATTTGTGTACAGATCTAGCAGAAAAAACAATTGTATGCAATTGAAAAGAAGCTAGAATGGAAATCAGTGAGGAAGAAGAAAGTGAATCTTTCGTTATGTGACTAACTGCTCTGTTAAAACAGAGTGAGTTAGTTATATACAACTTAGCTCACATGAGTTCACACGATTCACGTGTGTAGATTAGGTGAAAGGACTAAAATACCCCCACTCACAATGTAACCAATCTAACTACCACAACTAACATGCCTCTACTCTAATAAAAAGGCTTTTGGCTTTCTCGCCTGCTAAGCACCAACATAACAGGGAGGTATATGTACCCCAAGGCATTCCTTGGAGGCTTGACCACTTTTCAGGAGATGAAGTCTAGTCTTGTCCAGAGTATAGCAGAAATGATAAAATATTTTCAGAAGACAGAAATTACCCTTTAAAAAACTCTATTACATTCCTAACTCTACATCTAGCTCATCACACTATTGTAGGAGCAAAGACTATACAGATCCAACAAATTGGAAATCTCCTCGAGCTAAAACAAGAGTTAATAGAAAGAGGTAATCACACATAGAATTGTCTTAGAAAGAGAAATCATGGTTAAACAATTTAACATCAACCATAACAACAATCCCACGTAAAATAAGTTTGATGCCTTACTATCTCCGAGTTTTAGCTCATGCAACTTCATCTGCAAAAAGCTGAATGCCTCTATATACCTTTACACAACCTCAGATAAGCCATGTATACCTATTACCATAAAGCTTATATATCCAGCACATTAGTCATCAAAAGAACTTTGAAGATCACGATTTGCACTCTTTCCATCCTTCAGTACCCCTCCACACCTACGAATCATGTACCAGTCTATTCGAGTAATAGCTTTGATGACACCGACCACGATTAGAACTCATTACTTTATAGGCTACTTTAGGTCTAAAAAAGTCTCTAATTTGTTAAATATGCTAGCACTGTAACAAATACATATAAGCGAGAAACTGTTAATGGCCTTAATGTTCAATGAGGCTGGCCATAGGAGTGTGTATTCTCCACACACCATAGCCGATCACAGTTCAAAGCCATCCCGGTTTATGTATATAATATAGCATTAAACTGTCTTTTCCAAACCGCATCACATTTTTCCTGATTCCAGGAGAAACTGCTAGTGCCTTTGAGAAGCAGCTTCATAATTGTATAACCAGGTGACTTTGACCACAGAAACGAAATTCTTTGACATCTCTAAACAGAAGAACTTAAGAGTATACATTTACCATGAAAATGGCAAAACAGAACCCTGCATTTAGCAAGTGTTATGATTTGGAGTGCTTATGCATTCAGCGGCATACAAAAATTGGAGAACAGTGAAGTCTAAGAGACTCAGCAAACATGTAGGGAATTACAACAAATAATACAAAGAGATATTACTACATCCAAAAGGAAGTACAATGAGCAAGGCTAATAAGAACATAAGCAACATAAAACAAGGAAGTCGTGCTAGAGAATTTTCAGAAGCTCCATATTTCCCTCATATTATGCAATGCACACAGCGAAGTACAAAAACAACTTATATATCGACACGTTTATCTACTCTGATAAAGCAGCTTGTACATTAGATATACAACAAGCCAGAAGGCCAACACCATGAATAAAACATTCATCATATAACCTCCCAAATTAAGTTTTCTCTGCTGGAGTAAGATGTCCCAACTGTTCTGCCAGGCTATTTACACTCTTCATGTTCCACCAAAATTTTCCACTGTCTACTGGTTTGCTTTCATTCTTTTTGTTGCCAATATCTTTCCTTTCCGACTGTACTTCAGATGCATCAACTGAACCAGGATTCTCAGTTAGGAATTGTTCCCAAAATACATCATTTACCCCTGTTGGGACATTGGTAGTTGTACCTGCCACTGCTGCTTGGTCTTCTGGTGCCACAACCTCAGGATTAGTGTTTGCATTAGGCTCAGAATTCATGTCAATATCAGAAGCCTTAGGCCCAACATCAACATTTAGTTGTGTGTAAGATATAGCAGGGCTATCTGCACAACTTGTAGATTCATCCAACTCTAATGAACAATTCTGCTGTATCCGAGCTTGATCAACATCTTGTAGCACATTCTCCCAAAAGGCCAAAGAAGAGTCCAACTGATCTAACAGTTCTGCGTTGATTGTAAGAAGAGAGGATGGATTCATGTTTTCCCAAGTCACAGCCCTTGATGAAATCGCTTGAGTATCTTCCAGGTCAGTTTCGTTATAAAGGCAGCTGTTTCCTGGCAACCTTCTTTTTCTGTCATTCACTTGAAGTTGTGGCATGCGACTCAAATCTGTTACTGGTTTATCTAACATTCGAGCTAAAGCAGAGAGCATGGTCTTTTGACGATGTTCCACGTGTTGAACACGTTCAGTGAAAACCTGCATTTGCAATTCAAGTCCTTGGCGATCCTGCTGATGTCTTTGCAGGTCCAAGTGAAGTGACTCATTCTCATGCTTCAGCTTTTGAATATCTTCCTTATACCCTTGTCTTTCAGATTCAGTTAATGGAGACGATAGACCATGAAAATTCTGTGCAGAATGACTATGAACCGGTTTACGTCTATGGATATTCTTCAAAAGGTGTGGTTGACCTCTAACAAAATTATCTTCATTAGCGAATTCCCATTTTTCAGGGTCAACTTTCCTGAATCCCTGGTGCACAAGAGACGCCAAAGGCATGTGAATACCAATAAAGAAGATAAAAATGAGAAACACAAAAGTGTGAGTGGAACCGACACACTTACATAAGTGTTTAGCTGTCTGATGAAGCTGGAAAAGTTCTTGTGCTTGAAGTATCTAGGCAACAAATCCCTTGCAAAATCTGGAGGATTCCACACAACGAAGCTTTTATTACTCCAACTCCAGGAAACGATGGCATCAGAGGATGGATCATCCACCATTTCATATGTTTTTATAAGAAAAGGAGGCAGCACATTCGTGCTGCACGTAGCTTCATCCATGATAGGTTTAAACAAAACGAAAATCACAACCCCTAAACTATAACGCCGATGCAGAGCATCTAATCTAATGAGAGCAGAAATTCTTATTATGAGCTTTATAACATTCAATACAATCAAGTTGAAGCAACTCTCTCCTGATCACAAAAACTTCTTGCAATTTCACATTTCCACCAATTTACAAGCATGTGCCTGTTTCAAGAAACCCATACACAGACAACTTGCTCAATTGTGAATGGAGATTCTAATCTTATATATCTGAGTTTCCAGGTGACAAGAATTCAACATTCCCAAATATCTTTCTTTCTATTGTCAACTAAAAGAAACTTCAATGAATGATCAACAAAGGAAAAAAAAAAATCAAATATTCTCAGACATTCCAGAAACTATTAACCCCAAAACCAAATACCCAGAATTCCTCATGTCAACCTTAACCTTGACAAGTCAAACCTAAGATAAGCAGAAACCTAAACCTCACATTTCTAGAAACTCAACTCCTTTGCAACTCTGTAACTCACCAAAGCCAACACCTTTGCAATTATTTGCAGCCACCAAAAATTTTCCAAAGATAAAAAAATTGCAAAAATCAGCCCCTTTTTTCCAATTTGAAAGCCACAATGTGATGTGTGTCCTCCAAGGAATCACAATCAAAGGAGCAATTTTTTTCCTGCGTTCACACCAAATAACAATCAAAAATTAGAAAAGACAAAAGTAAAAACAAAGAGAAGTCCAATAAACCCATCAGATAAATTTCCAAATCCATTACATCAAAGTCGTTAAAAAAGTCATTGGGTGACCCAAACTTCACGCAAAAGCATCGAATTATAGACAAACACATAGACCCAACATGAATTAAATAATCAGATAAGCAAAACAAAATCCTGCTCTTTAGTTGTTTGATATTTTACCTTAGAGAAAAATGATAGGCTTCTTCTTCTTCTTCCAATAATAAATACAGTACTAAACCGGTTGGTTCGTTGGTACTTTGAGATTTGGGGATATTGGGAAATGTGGAGAATTTATAACATCAAGGTTCTGGGTTACAAAGGTTGGAATTCGTGTGGCTTTTCTGGGGTTTAGTGAAACAATAATGACCCCAAAGTAAATACTCAAAAACTTCTCTTACCCCACCCCTCCTAATTTACTCATCGTTCACTACACTTCAATTTTATTTTTTTGAAAAAAAAGAATATATCTCTTGAAAAGTGGAATGATGAACGAATAATTCAGAACTATTTAATCAACAATTGCTTTCGCAAAAGAAGAATAATTTGGTAGAAATAAAAAATTTATTAGGAAGTAATTAAAGGATCAAACAAGAAACATCAATATCATGAGTTAATTTGGAAGGTCGTGGATGTTGAATTACTTTATTGCACGTCTAGCATATTTTTTCACAGTAGCAGGATCACTATAACTGACGCCGTTGGGTTCACCGTCGTAGAACTCAATAGTTACACCTACTTGTTCAACACTATACTTCGATTCTGCCCTTCTAAAAGGAACATCGGCTCTAACAATTCCATCGCCATCTACCAAAACGACCGGAAATGTTTCAAAAAAAGTAGGCATACGACGTACAAAGAGTTCACGCCCTTCTTTATCTCTAAATTTCCAATTCAAATCAGCTAGTTTAATTCGGTACAGAATTTAAGAAAAAAAATTCTTAAAATTTATAATCTTAAAAGTTTTCTGCGAACATGATATTTATGTGATTATAAAAAATTCTTATTAAGGTAAAATGAATAGTTTAAAGTTAAATTATTTTTAAATTTACAAAAATATTATTTATTTTAAAATATACTAAAAAAATATCTCATTTAATTTAAAACAGATGGAGTATTATTCTCTCTGTCTCACTTTATAAAATTTATGTTCTTTCTATTCTATGCAAAAGAATTCATATTTTTTCAAGTTAAAAATAATTTAGTCCTAATATTTTTATTTTCACATAATGATATAATGTTATAGACACAAGATATCTATTGCATATTTTAAATGACAAACTTTAGTATTAGTAAATTTCATGTGCTATGAAACACTTTCAGCTGAAATGAAACGAGGGGTGCTTTTATTATTTAGTTTGTATTCTTATCTTGGGGGTGAAGAAAACGAAAAAAAATAGTTGGGGCGTTATTTTATTTCATTTTGGAGTAATTGGTGACGCCACTGCTTTGGTGAGCTAACTAGAATTTCTTGGGTCTGCGAAACCGTGTGGCCATTATTTCCAAACTCATGATTATCACGCGGAGGTTGTTTTTTTTTTTTTTTCTCTTTTTGGAGTTTCCCCCAGACCCCAGTCATGTGCGTTGAAGATCACACAAAAAACGAGTTACAAAGTTTTATGCAAGTATTTATTACTCCCTTCCATACACTCTAATATTTGACTTAATAAATTCATATTTTGATATATATTATCTCATATTTTACTTATGTCCCAAAGATTTAAGATGTATAATATAATAATCTGTATTAATTTATAGTATTTCTATGTATATAAATCATTTGAATGTAATTTGGCACGAAAGAGCGCGAATTGAAGCGAAATAGGGAAGAAAAGGCAAAAGTAAAAATTTGAGGGCCGCTGCCTGTGGCGCACTTTACAGAATTGTTGAGCAGTTGAGCGCCAGGGCCAGCGCCCCGCGCTGCCCTGGACGCTCAAAGTGTGAAGTTGTCTTGTTTCAGCTTGGACTCAGTTATTTCGACCGCAAGGCGCCCCCAACTCATATAAAAGCCGACCTAAACCTATTTTGAAGAGAGGGGCGTGACTTGAGGGAGAAACAAAAGTAAGAAACACTCGGGAGCACGGATTGGAGCAATTCTTCCATTCTTCCTCTAGTATTCATTGACTTTATGTTTGAAAATATTATTTTTGGTGATTGTATGAACATGAGTGGCTAAGAACCCTATTGTTCTAGGGCCATGGGCGATCATGAATGTTAATGTTTGAAGTTTAACTTGACGAATTTGATTTTGTCATATTGGGTTGTTTATTTAGTTCTGTTTTTAATTATTTGGATGAGTAGCTAACAGTGAAATACTATCTAGTAATCTAGAGTTGAACTCGAAAGTGAGAAGTCTAGATTGCATATAACCAGACATCAGGGAACGAATTCGCAATTAGGATAGAAATATAGCGAATTGCCTTGCTTGATTGAAATACAGGAAGTGTCAATGCATTCTTGTTAATCTTAGTTCCATAGACATATAGACATTATATTATCTTGAATAGGCGAGTAAGAACTCGACAAATTCTTATGAGTAATATCAACCTTATCAATCAACAATCCAGATAAATCAATTAGTCATATTAAGCCAAGAACGCAACATGATTGTTAGCTAACCCGTGACCCTGGAATATCATCTCCTATTGATTGTTATCCGACATTTTTTAAGTGTTGTGGTTGATTTCTAGTTATTTCATTGCTTGATAGTTTTAGGTAGTAAATTAGTCACTTATACATTTGTGAGAAATCTCTTGAATCGATAAGTTGTTTGAGTTTGAATCAGTCAAAAGTTAATCATAAGTCCTCGTGGGAACGATACTATACTCACTACTATATTACTTGACGACCACGTATACTTGCGTGAGTATGTTTGGTCGCAACAAATTTTTGACGTTGTTGCTGGGGACTTAGAAGTTAGCTACTTGACTAAGTTAAGCTTTTATTAGTTCAAGTTTTAATTTTCAGTTTGCCTTGTTTGTGTTAACACATGCTCTTCTCTTGAATGCGGAGGAGTAGAAGCGCAAACAACCTCCTTCCCTTTGATCCTGAAATTGAACGAACACTTTACAGAGTGAAGAGGGAAGTCGAAGCTAGATCTAGAATAGAAAGAGAGTTGGCCATCATAGTTCAACCACAACCAATAGAGATGGCAGGTAATCAAGAGCGTCCAATGATGGATCTGCAAGGCCTAATCTTGCGATATGACTCAGGCTATTGTAAAGCTTGATATCACGGGGCATTTTGAACTCAAACAGTACATGGTACAGCTGATTCAATCCACAAGGCAATATGTGGGTCTATCTCATGAAGATTCGCAGAGGCACATTCAGAATTTTCTGGAAATTACGAACACTTACAATTATCCTAACGTTTCCAAGGACTATGTTAGGCTGGAACTATTTTCCTTTTCACTGCTGGGGAAAGCTAAGGAATGGTTTCAAAAGGAGCCTGCGAACTTAATCCACACTTGGGAAGATATATCAAGGAAATTCTTAATCAAGTTTTTCCCCACTAAGAAGACAATGTCGTCGAGGAGCCAAATTCTTTGGTTCCAACAACGGGATGGCGAGACACTTCGACAAGCTTGGGAAATATACAAGAAGCTACTCAGAGGCTGCCCGCATCATTGTCAGATTGATGCAGTCTTGGGTCACATTTTTGTTGATGGGCTAGACGAGACATCAAAGATGAATCTTGATTCAGCTGCCGTATAGTGAAATCCATCTCCTGCTAAATAACTTCACTGCTAAAGATCATAATTGTCAAGGAAATGGGGAATCACGAAGAGAAATTAACAGAAAGCAGCCGGGGCGATTGAGCTTGATGACTTCTCAGTCATGAGAGCAGATATAGCAAAATTGACAAATTAGATTAATAGAATGAAAATGCAACAAACACAATAGATTCAACATGTACAACAGATGTCTACTTGATGCGAACTATATGGTGACAGTCACACAAGTGACATGTGTCCCACGAATCCTGAATCCATATACTATGTGGGGCAACAGAGAAGAGGTTCGATGAATCAGAATGCACAATATGGGAACACTTACAATCCAAATTGGAAGAATCATCCTAACTTCTCATGGAGTAGAAATCAGCCGAATCAGAATCACTTTAGGCCCCAAGGAAATTTCAATCAACCTCTGAAGCCACCCCAACAAATAGAAAAGAGTATGAATGACTTGTTGAAGAAGTTGTTGCTTGACAATCAATAGCTCAGGCCGATTTCAGAAATCTTGAGAGGAAAATGGGGCAGTTAGTAGCAAATCAAAATACTAGACCTACAGGCGCTCTTCTCAGTGATACAGAGAAGAACCCTCAAGATAATGCAGTTACACTAAGAAACGGGAGGGAACTAGAGGAAGTACCAAAGAAGAGAAAGGACAAGCCTATACCTGAGGGGGAGTTGATTCCTAAAGCAATACACAATTCAAAGAAAGATGAAGCAAGTCCAGAGCCAATGGATGTTGAAAAGCCACCACCACCTTTCCCCCAAAGATTGCAGAAGAAGAATGATGATCGCATGTTCAACAAATTTATCTCTATGTTGAGTCAGGTTCAATTGAATATTCAACTGGTAGATGTACTTCGTGAAACTTCAAAGTATGCTAAGTACATAAAAGATATATTAGCTCACAAGAGGAGATTGTCTGAATTTGAGATAGTTGCACTTACTGAGGAGTGCACTTCAAGGGACAAGCTTCCTCAAAAGCTTAAAGATCCTGGCAGCTTCACCATCCCTGTGTGAATTGGTAATATCAATGTGGTTCATGCTCTTTGTTATTTGGGGACGAGCATAAATCTGATGCCCTTGTCTTTGTTCAAGCAATTGGGTCTGGGATCTTCAAGACCAACCACTGTGATGTTGCAATTAGCTGATAGGTCTATAGCCTACCCTGAAGGAGTGATTGAAGATGTGTTGCTACAAATTAGGAAATTTAACTTCCCAGTTGACTTCATTATCCTAGATTATGAAGCTAATGAACAAGTTTCGATCATATTGGGACGACCTCTCTTAGATATAGGTGATGCAATTATTATAGCGAGAGAGGGGAAAATGATTATAAGGGTGAACAACGAGGAATCAGTCTTTAATGTCTACAAGATGATCCAACTTCCTCACCATTATGAGGATCTCTCTATGATATGTGTTATGGAGGTGGATGAGCAACTTCTTGACACGAGTGTATATCTAGACGATTCTCTAGAGAAAGCACTCATGTTGTTCGATATCTTGGAAATAGATGATGAGGCTGAGGAGATGATGCATATCCTAGATGCATCATGTGCTTACATGCAGGGATTAAACCTTTTTGAGCCCTTAAATAGGCCAAGTGGTCCTCTTCCAAAGCCGTCAATTGAAGAAGCTCCAAAATTGGAGCTTAAACCCCTGCACCATCACCTTCAATATGCTTATTTGGGTGGTTCTAACACTTTACCTGTTATTGTTTCTTCTGAAGTGTCTAAATTGCAAGAAGAAAATATGTTGAGAGTGCTACATGAGCACAAATGAGCAATTGGGTAGACGATGTCTGACATTAAAGTCATTAGTCCAGCTTTCTGCATGCATAAAATCCTCATGGAGGACGGACACAAGACAAGTGTAGAGCAACAACGCCGCCTCAATCCAATCATGAAAGAGGTGGTAAGAAAAAAAGTGATTAAGTGGCTTGATGCATGTATTATATTTCCAAACTCGGATAGCAAATGGGTAAGCCCCGTCCAATGTGTGCCAAAGAATGGGGGGATTACGGTAGTGGTCAATGAAAACAAGGACTTGATTCCCACAAAAACTGTCACTGGGTGGAGAATTTTCATAGATTATAGAAAATTAAACAATGTCACTCGAAAGGACCACTTTTCCCTCCCCTTTATGACCAGATGCTTGATAGATTAGCTGGACAGGAATACTACTATTTCTTATATGGTTATTCAGGGTATAATCAGATTGCTATAGCCCCATAGGACCAAGAGAAAACTACATTTACGTGTCCTTATGGCACGTATTCGTTTAACAGAATGTCCTTTGGTCTCTGTAATGCACCTGCGACTTTTCAAAGGTGTATGATGGCAATTTTTACTGACATGGTTGAAAGATTTTGAGAAGTGTTCATGAATGATTTCTGTGTTTGGGTGCTCTTTTAATAATTGTTTAATGAACTTTGATAAAGTGCTTGCTAGGTGTGAAGAGATAAACTTGGTACTAAACTGGAAAAAGTGACATTTCATGATACGTGAAGGTATAGTCTCGGGGGACAAGGTTCCCAAAAATGGTTTGTGGGTGGACAAAGCAAAGGTGGAAGCAATTGAAAAATTTCCCCCACCGAAATCCGTCAAAGGCATTCGCAGTTTCTTGGTCCATGCATTTATCGTTGTTTTATTAAACATTTTTCGAAAATTTCTTCTCCTTTGTGTAGGCTTCTTGAGAAAGATGTCCCCTTCAAGTTTGATGATAACTATCTGAAAGCATTTGAGGAGCTGAAGGGAAGGTTGGTGACTGCACCAATTATGATTTCCCCAGATTGGGCGCAACCATTTGAGTTGATGTGCGATGCAAGTGACATAGCAATCAGAGATATTTTGGGGCAAATGAGGAATAAAAATTTCCCTCAATTTATTATGCGAGTAAAACTCTGAATCCAATCTAGATGAATTACACTGTTACTGAAAAAGAGTTGCTTGCAGTGGTGTGGGCGTTTGACAAGTTTAGATCATATCTAGTGGGAACTAAAGTCATCGTCTACACAGATCATTGAGCTATCAGATACTTGTTTGAAAAGAAAGACGCAAGTCGTGGTTGATTTGTTGGGTCCTCCTCTTGCAATAATTTGACTTAGAAATCCGAGATAAAAAAGGGACAGAGAATCAAGTGGCTGATCACTTGTCCAGATTAGAAAATCGGAGCCATGTAGCTGAAGGAGGGTCGATCAAAGAAACATTCCCTGATGAACAGTTATTAGCAATCATCTCAAGTGAAGCCCCATGGTATGCAGATTATGTGAATTTTATTGCAAGTAGGGTGACACCACCAGAATTGACACCCGATAATAAAAGAAGATTCCTACATGATGTGAGGCTCTACATATGGGATGAGTCGTTCCTATATAGGCAGTGCGCAGACCAGTTGGTATGAAGGTGTGTCCCTGAGGAGGAGATGAATGCAATATTGCATGACTGTCAAGTTTCTCCATATGGAGGTCATCGCGGTGGGGATAGAACCGCATAGAAAGTGCTACAATCAGCTTTCTATTGACCAAAATTGGTTAAGGATGCACATGCCTTTGTTAAAAAGTGTGACAGGTGCCAAAGAACCGGAACAATCATGAAGAAGCACGAGATACCTTTGCAAAACATTCTGGAAGTAGAGCTTTTTGATGTTTGGGGGATTGATTTCATAGGACCATTCCCATACTTTAATGGTCACAAGTACACCGTGGTGGCGGTCAGCTATGTTTCTATGTGGGTGGAGGCCATTTCTCTTCCTACTAATGACACAAAGGTAGTGGTAAACTTTGTAATGAATCACATCTGCACACGCTTTGGGACTCCAAGAGTGTTGATAAGTGATGGAGGAAATCACTTCTGTAACAAATTGTTGAGTAATGTTCTAGCGAAGTATGGAGTTAAGCACAAGGTTTCCACTGCCTATCACCCCCAAACAAGTGGTCAAGTGGAAGTGTCAAACAGAGAGGTGAAGTAGATTCTGGAGAAAACAGTAAGTGGAAATAGAAAGGACTAGGCCGGAAAGTTGGACGACGCATTATGGGAATATCGAACTGCATAAGTATAAGTTTGTTTATGGGAAGGCGTGCCATTTGCCCGTCGAGCTTGAACACAAAGTCTATTGGGCAATTAAAAAGATGAATATGGATATGGACTTAGCTGGTGAGAAGAGGTTGTTGCAACTCAACGAGCTTGATGAGTTTCAATTGCATGCATATGAAAATGCCAAATTGTATAAAGAAAAGTCCAAGAGGTGGCATGACAAACACATCCAACATCGAGAGTTTGAACGAGGTCAAGAAGGTCTCTTATTTAATTCGAGGTTGAAGCTTTTCCCCGGAAAGCTTAAGTCTCGTTAGGCAGGTCCTTTAGTTGTGGTAAGTGTGAGGCCTCATGGAACGGTGGAACTGCGTGCTACGAGCTCAAGTGGTACCTTCTTAGTAAATGGCCAAAGAAGAAGACATTATTGGGGTGGTGAAATTGCATGTCACAAGACCTCTGTGGACTTGGCTGATGCTTAAACACGTGTTGAGTCGTGCCACGACGTTAAATCAGGCGCTTGTTGAGAGGCAAACCAAAGAACCGGAACAATCATAAAGAAGCACGAGATGCTTTCCAAAACATTCTAGAAATAGAGCTTTTTGATGTTTGGGGGATTGATTTCATGGGACCGTTCTCATACTCTAATGGTCACAGGTATATCTTGGTGGCGGTCGACTATGTTTCTAAGTGGGTGTACACCATTGCTCTTCCTACTAATGACGCAAAGGTAGTGGTAAACTTTGTAAAGAAGCACATCTTCACACGCTTTGGGACTCCAAGAGTGTTGATAAGAGACGGAGGAACTCACTTCTTGTTGAATAATGTTCTAGCAAAGTATGGAGTTAAGCACAAGGTTTTCACTGCCTATCACCCTCAAACGAGTGGTCAACTGGAAGTGTCAAATAGAGAGGTGAAGAAGATTCTGGAGAAAACAATAAGCGAAAATAGAAAGGACTGGGCCAGAAAGTTGGATGATGCATTATGGGCATATCGAACTGCATACAAGACTCCCATAGGTACTTCGCCATATAAGTTAGTTTATGGGAAGGGTGCCACTTGCCCGTCGAGCTTGAATACAAAGCCTATTGGGAAATTAAAAAGTTGAATATGGATATGGAGTTAGCTGGTGAGAAGAGGTTGCTGCAAATCAACGAGCTTGATGAGTTCCGATCGCATGCATATGAAAATGCCAAATTATATAAAGAAAAGACGAAAAGGTGGTATGACAATCACATCCAACATCGAGAGTTTGAACCAGGTCAAGAAGTTCTCTTGTTTAATTTGAGGTTGAAGATTTTCCCCGGAAAGCTTAAGTCTCATTGGGAAGGTCCTTTCATTATGGTAAGTATGGGCCTCATGGAGCGGTAGAACTGCGTGATACGAGCTCAAGTGGTACCTTCTTGGTAAATGGCCAGAGAATAAAACATTATTGGGGTGGTGACATTGCACGTCACAAGACATCGGTGGGCTTGGATGATGCTTAAACACGTGTTGAGTCGTGCCGCGACATTAAATCAGACGCTTGTTGGGAGGCAACCCAATATTTACTGCTTTCGTAGCTTAGTTTTTTATTTTCTTCTAGTTAGAGTAGACTAATTTTTTATTTTCCTTGTAGTTGCAAAAATCTTAGGTGGGAATAGTGTGGGGTATGTATAATGTATGTATTGAGTGCTCAGGTAGTCGAGATTTTATCAACAAAAAAAAAATCACGAACGAGCGCCCAGGCCAGCACCCCACCCTGCTTGGGGCGCATTTTCCAGTGTTGCTCAAATCCCCAACGCCAGCCCCAGCGTGGGGCGCTAGGATGGGGGTCAAGTAAGAATTTTTTTTTTCATTTTTGTGTTCTTTGTTTAATTAAAATACCCAACCCATATAACCCGACCCACCTACCCATATATACACATAAGCTAACCCATACCCAATTACCCAAACTCTTCTCCCAATTTAATTAAAATACCTCTAACTCAACATCTCTCTCTCTCTCACCCTAACACCTAAAATTTGTTGCCTTCTCTTTTTCTTCCTTGTTCTCTCAAGTTCTCAAATTCCTCAACTTTTCTTGCTCACCATCATCTCAAGACTCAAAGGTATGATCTTCTTTGTATCTCTTTTCTTGTATTTTGAAATTTCTTAGTATATTTTTAGTCTTTCTTCTCCAACAACCCCCAATCCCCTAAGTCTCTTGAACAACTTAGTTGTTATGGTGGGTGGTCTTAATATGCACGAAATTGGGTGCAAAAATTGGTAGTGAATTTGTGTTTGAAGTAGTAAACTATAATTCTACTTCATGTAAATTTGGGAGGGCCACCTTGCTCCACCATTGTTAAAATAAGAAAATCAAAATTGATGCCCACAAGGTGTTTGCTAAAATACCTAAGAGAGTAAATTGAACACTGGTGAATTTTGAGTAGCCGAGTGTAGTTGTATATGAGGTTGGGCAAAGTGTGGGATGTTTGGGGCGTTGTATTTTGTTGTAAACTCTTGTAAGTCATAGTTAGTGTACTATATTAGTGTAGTAATGTTAACTTTAGCTTTGCTTGCTTGCACCATAGTTAAGTTACGGCCATGTTAAACCACTTGAATTGTATGTCATAGGGAAGTTTTAAGTACCTATAGCCTTGTGATGACACATTGGTGCACGTTGAGCCAATATTGTGAGCCGCTTATACATAACATTCAGTTTTAAGTGTGGGGTCATCTTTTCCTCTCACGATGACCTTAGGCAAAATTTCTTGATTCATTCTCATCTTTGTGTTTATCGTGTGTAGGTTGCTATGGATCGTGCTGGTGCCGCCAAAGGAAAAGGGGTGGGGAAGTCCTCGTTTACTGCTCCCCCTCCCAAGAAACGCAAGCAAGGCGATAGTTCTTCCCGGCAAGCTAAGGGAAACAAAGTTTCTAGCGAGTAGACGAGGCCACCATGGCCTCGGATGGAACTAGTTCGAGACGAAGCCATCAAATGGAATGATAATTTTGTTCCATATGGGAGATATGTATCCAAAATGGGTATTAATGTAAAGGCCCTAGAAAGGAACTTCCCAGATGTACTTGCCAGATTGATAGAAAAGAAGATGGATAAGCTCCTCGAATGTCTGGGCCCTAGAAATCTGAGCATGGTACGAGATCTATATGCCAACTAGAACACGGGACTGGACAAGTCATGGGTCAGAGGAAAGGAAATACCAATGGATAGGCAATCCTTGTGTCGCTTCTTATGAGTTGATAGCCCTAATCCACGGAGGCTACAAAAGTTCATCAAAATTCCATGCTACTAGGCAATATGTCACACAATTTGTGGCGTTGGTTCCAATGCTAAATGGACGCGGACTAATGGAAACGTTCACATTGAGATGCTCCGATTCGACTTCAACAAGACGACCAAGGTCTGGCAAAACTTTGTGCAGGATAGATAAATGACCGTTGAGCATAACATCGAGTGCACTCGAGCTCGAGTATTCGTGATCTACTTTCTGATGACCGAGCAACCCCTAAATGTAGGTGAGCTCATTCTTGGGGAAATGGCTCGTACCCGTTTTGGAGGGAGGATAAAAACGTTCTTTTCTGGAAACATCCTGACGCAGTACATGCTATATCGTCGGGTACCGGAGTACCCTGGTTATGATGAGGTAGTGGAGGCACCCACAACATTTCTAGACATAACATCCTTTCTAGAATCCACATCAAAGCTCACCTATGATGCTAGAAATGAGAGGGACGAAAATTTCAATAGGTATCTTTAACATTACTCAATGTTATAATGAGAAGGATAGGGGTGTCAGATGAGGAGCGCATGCAATTGCAAAATGATCTCTCTAGTTCTTCCAAGGAGATGTTGGGCATAGCACCAGGCAGTCCCATTCATCCGTCTGGGGATGAAAACACTCATAAGGGATCTGATGATCAGGATGCAGATGATGATGAATTTACGGAGCCAATGGATTTGGTACCTGATGATAGGCTATAATTACGTATTTTAGTCGCTTATTACACTCTAGTTTACTGCACTTTAATTGATTTTGAGCTTTAATCGCTAGTGTTTTGTACTAACTGTGTGTTTTATGTCTCGTAGGAGTGATTCCGAGCTATATAGATGTTATGGAATGAATTTAAGTGATTTGGAGCTTTTAATTCTAAGTAAAAGCTCAATGAATTAATCCGGGATCGTGTTCGGGGATCAAATTTGATAGTTGGGAACAAACGAAGACTCGAGTAGGCATATTATACACTGTCTAGTAAAATGGACATAACGTTGTTCTCCAAAACCCATTTGGGCTATATAATTTATGGTTGGAAATATAACTTAATGATCTACAACTTTCATGTTTTACATTTTTCCAAATTCCAAACAGAACAGGGTAAAAAACGCAATCGAAACTGCAATTGCGGACCTGACGCGGATTGGGGCAGAATAAAACCCCACTAGCGCGACCTCTAGCGCGAGATTAGCGCGGCCTAGAAACTTGTCCATTTTTGCGTAGGAGAAGTTATAATTGTTTGGGCCCGACCCTACTTAGTATATATACATGGGAGAACGTTATATTTGGGAGATTGGACATATTTTGGACACAAATTCGACCTAAAGAGGCAAGGAGGGCAATTGGGCATCAATCTATATCTCCTTATCTTGTGATTTTTATCATTGTTCATGAATTCTTTTGTAGTTTTCATCATTATTATGAGTAGATAACTTTTCTAATTGGTCACGCTCAACTATGTCTTATAGAAAGACTAAACGGGCGCTGCAAATATAATCTGGGGTATTACGCCCAAAGTCGATCCCACAGGGAATTTACGTATCAATTGAGTCTATAAAATACTAAACTATTGTTTAATCAAGTTTCTCAAGACTTTTGAATATCATTTGGTGTTGTTTAACTAATTCTAATAGCAAAATAATTAATTATNTCTCTCTCAAGTAATTATGATAATTTACTAAACGCACTCTCTCAAGTTACGCTAGCTAGATCACAATACAGTTCACTTTAGATTACACCCGAGGTATCTTTATCTCTAATCTAACCTCTAAACTCTCGGTTATGACTTTCGTATATACTCCGGGAGTGGTGTTGTTCAAGCAACTACCTAAATATGCACACTCTCTCAAGTAGATACATAATAAATAGGAATAGTTAATCAAGGGCCCTTTCAATCAACTATAATAAGAACGTAGTTGAACAAAAAGAGATTAATCAACCAAAATATATTAATATCACAATGAATTCATCCCCAACGGGTTCTACCAAAACCCTAGACTAAAAAATTTAGCTACTCATGTTATTTAGAATCAAAACTAAAATAAATTGCATAATTGAAATACAAAGTAATGAATACTAGATGTAGAAATCAATGTTTGTCACTTCTATGGTGTTTTCTTGTTGAATCCTTCAAAATCCTTCTGAATCTTCTATGTCCTCTTAATTTGTGTTGTTTGGTGTCTATTTATATGTTTAGGGAGAACCCTAACCATGTGGGAGCCTTCTATTTCAACCGGAAAACACTTAACTCGTCAAAACTCGGATTTGGCCGAAACTGGGGACCCCGAGCGTTTGGGCTCTAACGCACCCCTTAGGCCAGGGCAGGCCTGGCGTTTGGGCCCTAACGCCCCCCCTAACGCCAGGGGCTGCCTGGCCTTATGGGGCAAACTCCCCCCTAACGCCAGGTAGGGTCAGGCTTTAGGGGGCAAACGCCCGGCTATCGCTCAGGTGTCTCCTTTCACATAGTTTTCGACGTATTTGCATCCCTTTAGCTCTGTTTCCATCTCCAATTCACCTACACATAAAATAAACTCTATTAAGCACATGCCAAGTGTATTTTTATCATTAATGCACCTCAAATGTAAGGTATATTACATGTTAAACTATGCATTCTAGCCTCGCATCAAGACCCCACACTTAAACCTTTGCTCGTCCTCGAGCAATCAAACTACACTCATGTACACAACTTATTACGCAAATCTCTTAAAACGTTATACCAAGAATATTTAAAACATTTCAAGCACAAAGGTGTGACATCCTCGCCTCAATAATCGACTCACAAATACTATGCTTTATTCACAATTCACTAACTACTTTAACTTAGAGGTCAACAACATTACCTTTCCATCATGAATCATGTGCCCTCACCAAATCAAAGAGCTAGTTCCTCACACAGTAAAATTTAAGAACACGTAGGAACTCAAAATCGAAAGAATTCACTCGCTCTCAGAAATAAACATGCGTGTGCCACACTAAACGTACCATAGGCTTGCCCGTAGTGTAATACTCTACTAATCGAGCTCATTCAGTCTAGGATCAAGTAGGACTTTATTTGGTTGTAATATAGGCTACGGGACGGGTAGGATACATTTGGATATAAGAGTGAGTACACCTCCCTAAGCACTTTAATACATAAACTTTAACGTTCAACCTCAAACTCAATATAGCCAAATTCCACCTTCACAACGATGTTATTACCCCATACTTCTTTAAGCAGAATTACGTTAAAAGTCACCACATATATTTTTCTTTCAACACAACACAATTGTTCATTTATTTATTTTTTCTTTTTTTTTTCTTCTTTTTCTTCTTTTTCAAGTGACTCTTATTATTTATTTTTTTTCAAACGTGCACCTTTCTCCTTATTTCAATTATTCCCCTCACAAACCAA
>ML398531.1:4921-43333 GCA_005239525.1 Nicotiana knightiana | reverse complement strand
ATATATATATATATATATATATATATATATATATATATATATATATATACATATCCTCACCATCAGTCCCTCAGCCTCACTCAGTCATCAACCTCACAAGCCACTCAGGCGTTTCAGTAAAATCAGTGGTCTCAACCCAAACAACTTTCATATGGTTTAAAATAGAGTATTGAAACTGAATTAAACAATAAACAGGTAAAATCATGACTGAGGATATGTTTTCAAATCAAAACAGTGTGAGGATAGTAATAAAATACCCCTGAGGGTCCAAACAGTACAGGCACAAGGCGCCAAACATGGCATTCAGCCAAAGTTATAAGAATTCTTTCTAAAACATATAGCTAGTGTACGACTTTATTCAAAATATGCAACTCTATAGTTGTTACGGGAAGGACCAAGTCACAATCCCTAACGGTGCACGCCCACACGCCCGTCACCTAGCTTGTGCGTGTCACGACCCCAAATCTAAACCAGTCGTGATGGCGCCTATCGTGGAACTAGGCCAGCCAAATACACACTTAAATCGTAAATAATCTTTCATTTATATCATTACTAAACTGATAACCATACATTTTTCATTTAATCATTTTAAAACAGATAAAGCTACACCGAATATTAAATACAAACCCGAGATCCCGAAGTCAACTCTGGCGAATAAACTCTATAATAGTAAGCAGGAAAGAGAGTAGGGTTGTGAACGCGTGCAGCTACCTCGAAAATTCTCCGAGAAGTCTCTGGTACAGATACACAACTCATTCTGCCCTAGCACCTGGATCTGCACACAAGGTGCAGGGAGTAATATGAGTACACCAACTCAGTAGTAATGAAAATAAATCAGGTCTGAGCAGTAAGAAACACATAAAATCAAATCATCATTTCACAATAAGCACAACCTTTCTTTCCAACGGTGTATACGTTAAATTATCACGTTTAAAAGTCGATTTCAGTAAAAATCATTTAAAATATACTTGCCAATAGTTTCACCATAACTTTCAAGAAGTTTAGTGTAAAAATGATAAAAATCATAAAAAGCCCCTCGGGCAAAAACATATTTCATAAGTTCAGAGTGAAAGTGGTAAGATCATAAGTAGCCCTNCCCCCCCCCCCCGGGCGTAACATCAATCAGATTCAGCCCCTCGGGCATACCTCACAGTCATTCATACCTCCCAATCACTCGGCACTCGCACTCAGTTGGTACATGCGCTCACTGGGGTGTGTACAGACTCCGGAGGGGCTCCTTTAGCCCTAGTGCTAATATCAAGCCACCTCATGGCATATCATATCCTCACAATCAGGCTCTCGGCCTCACTCAGTCAGCAACTCTCAAAAGCCCCTCGGGCGTATCAGTAAAACGGGGTACTCGACCCAAAAAATATCATTTTATATCTCAAAATATTGTAAATAAGGCTGAGTTTCGAAATCATAAACATAACATGACCGAGTGTAAATCATAACTCAACACTGTGAGGAAATAGTAGTAAAAAGCCCCAAGGGATCTAAACAAGTCGGCACAAGGCCCCAAACATGGCTTACAACCCAAATATAACAATAGTCTTAAAACACAATTTAACATATGATTTAAAAGTAAACACGCAACTCAATAGTTGCCACGGGAAGGAGCAAGTCCAAATCCACAATCAGTGCACGCCACACACTCATCATCCGACATGTACGCCACTTCGAAAATAGTGAGAAAATACAAAGTCCGAGGTTTCATACCCTCAGGACAAAATTTACAGTCATTACTTACCTCAACCCGGCCCAAATACTAATCCGTGATGCTCTTGCCTCTCGAATCGGCTCCCAGATGCTCCGAGTCTATCAAAATCAGATTAATATCATCAAAATATGTTAGGGAGACGAACCTAAATCGAAAACTATCAAAATTAGGCACAATTCCTGAAATATGCCAAACCCGGCCCTGGGCCCACATCTCGGAATTCGATAAAATTTACACCACGAGAATCCTCATCTTCCCACGATTGTATACATACCAAGAACACTGAAATCGGAGTCCCAATGACCCCTCAAATTCCCATTTTAAAGTCTCTTAATCACAAGCCCTAATTACCCATTTTCCTCCCTAAATTTCTACCCATTTCATGACTAACAGTAGAAAAATCATCACAAACACAAGAGACGAGGTCCAAGTAACTTACCGAATCGATAACTTCAAGTTCCTCTGAAAACCACTGTTCAAAGCTCTAAACCCGTCCACAAATGGTGAAGAACGAGTGAAATTTCACGAAGGCACCTTTTTATACTCTCTTCCCAGCAATTTTCGGACATGCAGACCCGCACCAGCAGTCCCAGGTGCGCACGTACGAAAATGACTAAAATCCGGACTTCCGCATCTACGACCCTCTTCTCGCACCTACGGGCTCGCATGCGCGACCATGCATCCACACCTGCTCTCCTTGGCGAGATCCCCCTCTTCCACACCTGTGCAAGGACCATCGCACTTGGGGATCCCCATCCGTAGGTGCGGCCGCACCAGTAAAATGGCACCAGCAATAGCTTTGCTACAAATTCCTAAGTCCAAACCTCCGTTACCATCTGAAATTAATCCCGAGCCCCCTCGGGGGACCCAACCAAATATACCAACACGTCGCATAATCTTATTCAAACATAGCCGAGCTTAGAAACGGCTAAAACATCAAAATCACATCAAATTCAATCATATGAACTTTGAAATTTCTAAATTTCACCAAGGATGCTGCACCAACCAAAACACATCCGATTGACCGGAAAATTTGCACACATATCCAAAATGACACTACGAACCTGCTTCAACTTCCATAATTCTATTCCGATCCCAATAGCCTTTTTCTACTGCCGACTGGAAATCGCCAAAAACTAACTTTCGCCAATTCAAGCCTAATTCTACACCGGACATCAAAACCACATTCCAAAAACACTCCTAAGTCCCAAATCACCTAACGAAGCTATCCAAACCATAAAATCTACATTCCGAGGTCGTTTACCAATAAGTCTACTTCTAGTTGACTTCTCCACTATTGAACCAAGTTAAGAGACTAAGTGTCTCATTTCTCTCCAAAAGTTGCTCCGAACCCGAGCCAACCAATCTAACACAACATAATGAAGCTGAACCACATATAATGAATCAGAAATGGGGGAAACAGGGCTATTACTCTCTGAACGACCGACCGGGTCGTTACATCCTCCCCCACTTAAACATACTTTCGTCCTCAAACATGCCAAGAGATGTTCTCCGACACCATCAAACTGCCGCGTAGCGTACCATGCACATACTCGGGGGTGATCCCACATCACCCTATCCCATATAGGTCCAATAGCACAACACAGTTAAAATTTCGAAATCCAATCTTGCCCCATAAACTTTAGAACCAAATTCCCACCTCTGAAATAATTTACAAGATCAAAATTCCACAACTATAAATTGAACAAGTCTGAACACGCTGTATGAAACCATATCCATAACCCAAGATGCAATCACACAATATACTGCATGACTCAAACACTTGTGGGAATAACTCCTAATCACAATAGCTGCTCAAAATAACCAATACCGGTACATAACCTCTAATCACGAAATGCCTCGCTCTAACACTTTCATATACTGCCGATGAGGAAAGAAATATGTAGAAACTAGCAACCATTCGTCCGATCAGTCAGACCTGAAGCTCCCCCTTCCCAAACATGAATTATAGCAGATTTCTAAGCCGCCTCCCTATATTTATCCTTCCAACTATGCAGTAGTCAATTCTGACAGCATTAATTCTAGGTCCAATGACATCTTCTCATCCAACACGACCACTCTGATGACATGACACATCAATACAATTCAAAGCCATAACCTGTGCCTCTTGTGCACTCAATAGAAACATCCCAATGTAATCAAATTTTATAAAAGATTCACACGAGAGGACCATCCTACCATGCTCAACAAGTACCATCACAACACCACGCCAATATCCTGGTACACATCGTAAAAACAAAACACGCGAATCCGACACCAAGGATTATACCTCTACTTAACTCTGCTACAATGCGTGATCCCATCCACACGCTGGTTCACATGAAATACTTCGAGTTACCTTTCTCAAAATCAATAACCATGCGCAATTCGACATCAAGTACTCAAAGTGCATTGCCATAACCACGGGGAAACCAGACGATACCATGCCATATGAATCAGAAAGTACATAACCAATACGTCTCAATCTCGCAATACCCAATTACTTACCTTACTCAAATCTAGCTATAAAGCCCAATTAGAACCGCACCATATGTGCCTATAACCAACGATCACAACTCCTCGCAACACCGAAGGGTAACTCATACATCACTCTAGAACACGAATAAACTCAATGACCATTAAATGCTATATTCCTCAACAATAGAAATTCGGAGTCAGCAATTCCGACCCGGTGCAGAACACACACTCATACTGGCCTACCCATAACCCTAAATCAACTCTGGTCACCCACACAGATAGATCACTCACCGAAAGTTCACAATGACTGAACCATGGTACATACTAACATCTGACTAGCTTTGCTGGCATCTTCACAGTTCACTACCACAAAATAACTTGTTTATGCGAAGTCACCGCTCGAATACATAACACACCAATTACTATATCTGATCTCAACTCCACCGCTCGAATACATAACACATCCTTAATACTTGATTATTCCATGAGGGATACCCCTAAAATCCTTCTCTGACACCAAGAAACCTTGAATATCAGTAGTCGATCCAACAAGAGAGCCTCGTTAATACTAATGAAGCACCCTTAACTCCACATATGCCCTTTCTGAAATGTATACCCTCATCAAGCCACCTAATAGTGCTATCATCTACCTAGTCATCTAAAACTGCCAATGCTGCCAAAGAATTTTCGGCCTTCCTTCTAGAACTAAACCGTGACCTCACACATGCAAATGTCACTCTACATGACATACCGCATACACCATTCCATCCTATGATAAACATGTGAACTTCATAATCCCTTCCGAGCTACAAGAAACTACGCACCCAACTAGTCAAGAACTTCCCATTGAAGCAAAATCACTATACATCACCTGCACCTCACGCCAGTAGAAAATATGCATCTCTAACCGTGGTAGAAACCATCAAGAACTATCTGTATCCCATTTTTACAACACCAAACCGTCAGGATGAATCCTTCTAACTCAACCAAGCTACACAGGTCACCAAAACCCAAAAGCATTACTAAGAAACACTTGTAAAAATTCATTACCTTATGAACACCCAAAGAACTAATCGTATCCCTTATCATGACGATCCGACCTACTACCAAGTTGTCTTATTTATCCAAGTTCCTTCTGACTTACCTGCGAATTGGTACTTTTTTTTTTCATAATACCGCAATTCTCAACCCATACTCACCACACGAGACCCAAGCATAAAACCATACCGTCTGAGGCTCATAAGCCACTGAATGCTCTCTCGAATATCCCTAAAAGTACCACATTCAAAATACTTACCCTGAAGAGGCTTCCTGCGATCTAAAACCATTACCTTCACCTTCCTTATACTGATATGTAGAATCCATGATAATGTAGAAATGCCACAAGTCTTGACACCTTCCAACGTAAAGCTCAGTTCTAGCCCAGAACACACCTTAAAGATTCCCAATTGCTATATTTTACCTTGAATCCGTGAGATCCATTCTCGAGAGTCATCCACTCTACACAAATCTCGATTACACCGATCAAGCAGACAGAACGACCTAACCCCGTTTGCACAAGATCATACTAGGAAAATAATCCACACACCTGAAGCAACAAGAAAATTCATACACTGCACCCACTACACCTTTTACAATTACAACTCAATCATTCAATAGAAGTCACCTACCCATAGAGTACATTACAACCTGTAGCGAAGAACTTCCATTACTCGAGTCATTCCCTGACTCCAACTCTGCACATCATGACTGATCCACCAATATACCTCGAACTGAAACCAATACAACCCATAATCCTGCAATCAACTTATCATAACAGACTCCCCTACTTGGCTCAAATCCAACGATCAAGACAAACAATAACTCACAATGCCCTTAATAACACAACCCGTCTAACAGCTTAAGTCATCTGCAAATCTCGCATTCACCATTGTAATAGTCATGCCAACTTCCACAAGTGATCTAAAATCAAATTACAACATATATCATTTACTGGTAGAAGAGAAGTTACTACAGAAAAATATAAGGATCACACACCCATAGACAACCCGCAGGAGATACCCATGCCTGCTTAACTTCAAACTGAGATCTCTCTATACACTTCCGAAAACCATAACTATTACACAGTCACTACACCCTTATGCATTAAAACACAACCAATGCCTAACCTTGAGGCATCGAGATACGCGGTATAAGAACCTGAAGCTGATGGTAGAACTAACAGTAGAGCTGAGGTCAAAAAAATCTTGACCTTCTGGAAGCTCTACCCACACTCGTCTGACCATATGGATACCCTAACTAGACACCACGTGTCCCAAGATTGCTACTGAACTGAGCCAAAATTCACACTTGGAGAACTTTTTGTAGAGCTTCTCCTCCTTGAATCCTTATAATTCCATCCTCAAATACTGAGTATGCTACCCCTGGCTACGCGTATACGCCAGGGTGCCATCAATGAATACAATAACAAAGGAGTGATAATACGGCTGTAATACACCGTGAATCAAAAATATTAACGCTACTGGGGCAATGATCAGCCCAAAATACATCACCAGGAACTCATAACACAACAGAAGGATCCGCTTCACTCCACAACTGAACAACATAAGAGGTTTTCCCATACACTCACGACTCGAGGCCATGTGTCAACTCCAGACAGAAGTCAAACACTCAGTAGTTCTTGCTACATATCCGGACCATCCTTTTTTGTCACAATCAAACAATATGAACACATCTCACGCTCAAATCATACCCATCACATAGACATCCTGTCGCAAAGTCCCGTCAATAAGGATACCAACGGACATATAAGTCCCCAAATGCACGACTCACACAATAGAAATTTTAGCACACAAGCCACCGAATGAATTCGACCTCAAATCCTCCAGACTGGCCCATTACCAACATTCTAAAATCACATCTCATCCATGGAAGTCACAAGTCGTCAATGCACAGCTGATACCAAGAGCTCACATGTGTGTTCGAATACATGGAAGGAATTCAAGAGTTACGCTTTTGGCTGAATAAAATGAATTTTCACGACAAGAATTTAAGAATGTGAGATTTTCCTAAGAGTTCTGTAGCCTCTCTAAGATAAGTACAGATGTCTCTGTACCGATCCGCAAGACTATACTAAACTTGCTCATGACTGGCGAGTCCTATGTAACCTAGCGCTCTGATACCAACTTGTCACGGCCTTAAATCTAAACCATTCGTGATGGCGCCTATCGCGGAACTAGGCCAGGCAAATCCACTCTCAAATCGTAAATAATATTTCATTTATATAATTACTAAACTGATAACCCATAAATGTTTCGTTTAATCATTTTAAACAGATAAAGCTACACCGAATATTAAATACAACCCCGAGATCTCGGATTCACTGGTCATGAGAATCAACAAAAACATATACAACTCTGAAAAATAAACTCTAACATAGTAAGCAGGAGAGAGAGCAGGGTTGCGGACACGTGCAACTACCTCGCAAAATCTCCGAGAAGTCTCTGGTACAGATATACAACTCACTCTGCCCTAGCACCTGGATCTGCACACAAGGTGCAGGGTGTAATGTGAGTACGCCAACTCAGTAGTAATGAAAATAAATCAGGTATGAGTAGTAAGAAACACATAAAATCAAATCATCATTTCACAATAAGCACAAACTTTCTTTCCAACAGTGTATACGTTAAATCATCACGCTTAAAATCATTTGGACATATACTTGCCAACAGTTTTAATATAACTTTCAAGAAGTTTAGTATAAAAATCATAAAAATCATAAAAAGCCCCTCGGGCAAAAACATATTTCATAAGTTCAGAGTGAAAGTGGTAAAATCATAAGTAGCCCTCGGGCAAAAACATGTATCAGAAACTACCCCTCGGGCGTAACATCAACCAGAATCAGCCCCTCAGGCATACCTCACAATCACTCATAATCAGCCCCTCGGGCAACCTCACAGTCACTCTTACCTCCCAATCACTCGTCACTCGACACTCTACTCAATAGGCACCTGCGCTCACTAGGGGTGTGAACAGGCTCCGGAGGGGCTCCTTCGGCCCAAGCGCTAATATCAAGCCACCTCAATCAGCAACTCTCAAAAGCCCCTTGGGCGTATCAGTAAAACGGGGTACTCGACCCAAAAACATCATTTTATATCTCAAAATAGTGTAAATAAGACTGAGTTTCGAAATCAGTTAAACATAACATGAATGAGTGTAAATCATAACTCAACACAGTGAGGAAATAGCAGTAAAAAGCCCCCACGGGGTCTAAAAAAGTCGGCACAAGGCCCCAAACATGGCTTACATCCCAAATATAACAATAGTCTTAAAACACAATTTAACATATGATTTAAGAGTAAACACGCAACTCAATAGTTGCCACGGGAAGGACCAAGTCCAAGTCCAGAATCAGTGCATGCTACACACTCGTCATCCGGCATGTGAGCCTCTCCAAAAATAGTGAGAAAATACGAAGTCCGGGGTTTCATACCCTCAGGACAAAATTTACAGCCATTACTTACTTCAACCCGGCCCAAATACTAATCAACGATGCTCTTGCCTCTCGAATCGGCTCCCAGATGCTTCGAGTCTATCAAAATCAGTTTAGTGCTATCAAATTATGCTAGGGAGACGAACCGCAATCGAAAACTATCAAAATTAGGCAAAATTCCCGAAATTTTCCAAACTCGACCCCGGGATCACGTCTTGGAATTCAATAAAATTTACACCACGAGAATCCTCATCCTCCCATGATTCTATACATACCAAGAACACTGAAATCAGAGTCACAAAAGCTCTAATTACCCATTTTCCTCCCTAAATTCCTACCCATTTCATTACTGACAGTAGAAAAATCATCACAAATACAAAAGACGAGGTCCAAGTTACTTACCCAATCGATAACTTCAATTTCCTCTGAAAACCACTGCTCAATCCTTCAACCCCGTCCACAAATGGTGAAGAATGGGTGAATTCTCACGAAGGCACCCTTTTATACTCTCTGCCTAGCGATTTCCGCACCTGCGGACCCGCACCAGCGATCCCAGGTGTGCACCTGCGACAATGACTAAAATACGGACTTCCACACCTGCGACCCTCTTCTCGCACCTGCGGGCTCGCAGGCGCGACCAGGCGTCCACACCTTCTCTCCTTGTCCAGATCCCCCTCTTCCGCACCAGCGCAAGGACCATCGCACCTGCGGCTCCCCATCCGCAAGTGCGGCCTCACCGGTAAAATGGCACCAGCAGCAGCTTTGCTGCAAATTCCTAAGTCTAAACCTCCGTTAACCATCCGAAATCAATCTTGAGCCCCTTCCGGGCCCCAACCAAATATACCAACACATCCCATAACCTTATTCAAACTTAGTCGAGCCTTTGAAATGCCAAAAACAACACAAAACCACCATGATCACATCAAATTCAAGCCTATGAACTTTGAAATTTCTAAATTTCACCAAGGATGCCGGAACCAACCAAAACACATCTGATTGGCCTGAAAATTTGCACACATATCCAAAATAACATTACGAACCTGCTCCAACTTCTGGAATTCCATTCCGACCCCGATAGCCTATTTTTCACTGCCAACCGGAAATCGCCAAAAACTAACTTTCGCCAATTCAAGCCTAAATCTACATCGGACATCAAAACCACATTCCGAACACACTCCTAAGTCCCAAATCACCTAACAAAGCTATCCGAACCATAAAATCTCCATTCCGGGGTTGTTTACAAGTAAGTCAACTTTCGGTTGACTTTTCCACTATTGAACCAAGTTAAGAGACTAAGTTTCTCACTTCTCTCCAAAAGTTGCTCCGAACCTGAGCCAACCAATCTAACACAACATAATGAAGTTGAACCACATATAAGAAGAAGAAACAGGGGAAACATGGCTATTACTCTCAAAACGACCGACCAGGTTGTTGCACTGCGTCACCTCAATATAGTAAAATAGCACGAAATTCTGGGGTTTCATACCCTCAGGTCTAGATTTACAATCGTTACTTATCTCAAACTGGACAAAAATCTACTCCGTTATGCCGTTGCCGCTCGACTCAGCCACCAATTTCTCCGAATCTATCCAAAATCAATATATTATCATTAATATATGCTAAAGGAACAAAGCCCACATAAAAATTATCAAATTAAACCACAAATACAGAAATTGGTCAAACCCGACCGACATCTCCGAATCCAACAGAAATTACAAAACTAAAAACCTCTTTCACTCACGAGTCCAACCATATCAAAGTTACTCCAATCCGACAACAAAATCCCATTCAAAACCCCAAAAATCCAACTCAAGGATTCTTTCCCATTTTACCTAATTTTTCACCTCAAATCACAAATTAAATGATGAAATCGAAGGCATAATCATGGAATTTGACAAAAATTAGATAGAAATCACTTAGCCCAAACACCCATGCAAGAATCTCTCAAAAAATTTCCTTCTCCTGAGCTCCCACTTCAATTTTATGTTATATGTTCGAAACCCTCGTTTGCCTTTTAAATTCTGCCTAGATATCCTTCATCGCGATCGCAAAAATAGCCTCGCGATCGCGAAGCACAAACAGGCTGCCCCATCTTTTTACTTTATGCGATTGCGGAAGTCTCCACGCGGTCGCGAATATTTGCCTCACAAACCTACGAGATCGCAACCTCACTCTCGTGAACGCGAAGCACAACCGCTTCTGCTCCCCCTCAACTCCAATACACTACGCGAATGCGGCATTGGCCACGCGTTCGTGAAACACTACCTCATGCAAGAACGCGATCGCGACCCTATCTTTGTGATCACGTAGAACAAATTCACCTCTGCCCCAAATAAGCCTACGCGATCGCGAACATACCCTCGCGATTGCAAATAAGGAAACTAGAAGGCTCACACCATTGCAACCATTTGCAAAGTTCAAAAACAACCCGTTAACCACCCAAAACTCACCCTAGGCCCTCAAGACCTCAACCAATCATTCCAAAACCTCCCATAACATCATATAAACTTAAGCGAGCCTTCGAGTCACTCAAAAAAATATCAAATTACCAAATTAACCTCAGATTCAAGCCTAAAAATTTCTAGACTTCCAAAATTCGCCAATGATGCCGAAACCAACCAAACCACGTCCGAATAACCTGAAATTTTGCACACACGTCAAAAATGACACTATTACCCTACTCCAACTTCCAAAATTCCATTCCGACCCCGATATCATATTTTCCACTACTGATCGGAAATCGCTAAATTTCCAATTTCGCCAATTCAAGCCTAATTCTACAACGGACCTCCAAATTACATTCCGAACACAAACCTAATTCCAAAATCACCTTACGAAGCTCTCCGAACCATAAAAATGCTAATCCGAGACCGCTTACTCATAGGTCAACTTCCAGTTGACTTTTCCAACTAAATATACAAATTAAGAGACTAAGTATCTCATTCCACTCCAAAATCACTCCGAACCCGAGCCAACCAACCTGACGTAACATAATAAAGTTGAACAATAGATAATGAAGCAGAAATGGGGGAGACTGGGCAATGATTCGCGGAACGACCGGCCGAGTCGTTACACGTACATTCCAACCACGTTTGTCCATGATGCATTTTAGCTCAAATCTCTTTGAACATGATATAACAGTAGTGATTCAACTTTTGGTTTATCTCCAAGCTGCAGAAAAATTTTGTCATGCTCTTCTTGTTCTAAAAAATTGATCCTATTTTTATTTTCTCTGGCAATGCATCGTGCCTAAGTATTTTTTTACATGGTGGAGATTCTTTCAGCTTTCTCCTCACTCTTTTTCTTGATTTCTTAGAAGCAGTAGAAGTTTCATCAATTTCTTCATATGGATATGATGTTATCGGTATAATTTATCTTTTTTCTTGATCTTGGTTGTTTTTTATCATTGCAGGAGATATCAAAAAACTTTGTTGGATTGTGTGTTAGTTGTCTATTTGCATTATTAGTTTCCTTATTCTTGTAGGGCCTCAGCAAAGTGGTCTGAATTTATTGTAGTGGCAGGTAATTCTTGCAACGTTCTATGTTATGAATCAGTTGTAACGTTAGATGGTTGTTTCTCGTTGTCTACTTCCATTATGGGTTGTTCTACTTCATGTTGATAATCTGCATGTTGTTCTAAATCTATTGTATGTGCAAGAGATGGTTTGAATGTTGCAGATTCTAAAGCAACTATCTATTAGAATGTAGTTGTATTTTTTCGACGAGAAAATGGCAATTCTTGAAGGCTGAATCAGTTGTTAGCAAATGTATACATGTTCTAAGTTCTTCATCAGAAGTTACAAGCATCCCTTTGCTTGTATTTAGTTTGATATCAAACAATATTTTTAGTGCATATTTGGTTGAATAAAAAACTGTGACTTCACTAATTTTCTTCAGGAAAGTGTTGAATGATACTTATTTATTAACCAGAACAAGTTTTTATCATGATCCAAGTGGTTGTAATCAAAAGTCCATCTCCCATTAAAAGTAATAACAAGGAAAATCGAACTCATCATGTAGTATGGAAACTTCGGCATGTTTAGTGTGAAGTGTTAGGAAACGAACAAAATAACTTTAGCATGTATAAGTATGAAGTTTATCTCTCGGAAATAACTTAGTGTGATTGCTAACTTGATCTACCGCCCATGGGAGGCAAAGAAGACCTAAGAAAAGTAGTACGAAGAGTCAATTAGTGGAATTCATCGCATCGGCGCGTTGAAATGGTGCATTAGGGAAATTAACACCAACACAAGGAACCATAATTAACGAGAAGGGGACCACTACTATAAACCCAATTGGAGGATTGATGGAGAGTGCTTCAAACACAACTCAAAATCACAACTCAGAGAGTGGGAGCAAAGACAAGCAGACAGAAGGAATACACCCTGAAGTGCAGGATTGAACAAGCTGGGGGGTAAGATGATTGCAGGGGAAAGTGTTGTCCCTAACAATAACATGAATCAATTGCTGGGAATTGGGGGAAATGCTGGAAACAAATCATACAGCGAAGAATTAAACGCTCAAAGGCAATTACAATTGAGTGTGAATCCTAAAGGAACTGTGCATGACTTGGTGATAGGCAAAGAGGATTGCAAAGGAACTGAAGACACTGGGTATGAGGTAGCTAAAGCAGCTGGAACAAGGGCTGCTACTGGATCCAAATCCTGGGCTAACCTAGTGGTAGGGAATTCCTATGCGGCTAGAGGAATTGGGCTCACCTATGTACCTCCAATGCTACACAATGGAGAAAAAAATAATATAATTGTAGCAAGATGAAGTTGAGAAGGAAATAGGGAAATGGAGGAAGGCGGTAATCATGTATGTAGTAGGATATATGCCTAGTATTGGAGCTGTCGAAAGATTTATCACGTTCTAGTGGAATTTTGTAACAAAGCCAAAGGTATACTATCACGATGAAGGTTTCTTTGTTGTTAAATTCAGTAACATATAATAAAGGAAAGAAGTGCTATATTCAGGGCCAAGTACAATCAATAGCAAGCCAGTGATCACTAAGGCATGGGCTCCTGACTTTGATTTTAAGGAGGAAGTATTGAAGACTCTCCCCTTATGGATTAAGCTCCCAAACTTACCATTAAACTGCTGGGGAGCTGACTCTTTAAGTCGAATTAGAAGTGGGCTAGAGACACCAATTTATGCTGATGAATGTACCACTAAAGTGGAGAGGATCTCATATGGTGGAATTCTTGTGGAAATGGATATTAATAGGCCATTACCTACGAAAAACAAAGTGACAGATCCAAGTGGAAGACAATTTGAGCAAGCAATTAGCTACGATGAGAAACATGTGTATTGTAGCACATGTTTATAGTTGGTACATAATTGCTAAAACAAGATAACAATGGAGAACCAACAGGTTAAACAACCAAAGCAAAGGCAGGAACGGAAACCGAAGGAGCAGAACAACTCAGTGCCTAGAAGTGAAAGACCACAAGTAATTGTGGATAGTAGAAAACCAAACATGAGTCAACCTATAAAAGAAGGCATCCAAGCTCAAAAGAAAACAAATGGTAAAGAGGAGGGTGACATGAAGTAAGGGGCAAATCTGTTGCTAAAAATAATCATGATGTTGCTAAAGAGGGATTGGTTATGAAAAATGGTTTTACTGTTGTTACTAGAACAAATGCTCATCAAACAAGTACGGAAACTAGTAGGATGGAAGGAGGAAGAGTAGTCGTGGGATTTTGGAGGAGGTTATACTACCAGACCAACTATTTCCATGAAGCTGGTCACCTGGAATGTTAGAGGCTTGAATAAAGACTGTAAGAAAAAGGAGATGCAAAGGTTTATCAGGGAAAATAATATTAGTATTACTGTTATAATAGTACATAGAGTGGAAGAGAAGTATTCTAGAAAGATTCTAAATGAGATAGTCCCTAAGTGGAAATGGTGCACAAACTGGGATATTGAGTTGAAGGCAGAGGAAGGATATGGATAGTGTGGGATCCAAATGAAATAAAATTTACTATGATAGGGTGCAAACTCAGTATATTTATGGGGGAGGTTCTCTTATATACTAGCAGACATGAATTCACTTTCACAACTATATATGGATTCCACACAGTAAAGACAAGGAAAAGCTTATGGGTGGATTTGCTAAGCTGGAGCCACTCTCAACAAAGACCTTGGCTATGTATGGGTGATTTTAATAAAATTTTATCAGTAGATGATAGAAGCAATGGGAATCCAGTACAAGAATAGGTAATTAGATATTTTAAAGAGTTCTTGACAAATTAATAGAGGTCTAAAATAAGAATTGTGGGGAGAAGCTTCACATGGACAAATTCTCATGTCTTTAGCAGGATAGATAGGGCGATAGTTAACTCTAAATGGGTAACCAATATGACACAATTAGATGTTGTGATTATGGATCCTTATTTCTCAGATCACTCTCCCCTATGTCAAATTTGGAGATGAGCCACATAAATCTAGGCCTTTCTGATTCTTCAACCATTTGGCAGATCATAAAGAGTTCTTGACAATAGTAGCAAGGGTCTGGGAAAGACAAAAATAACACAAATGCCTGGAGTATGGAGGATATTGAAATAAGTAAGAAGAGAGTTAAAGAAGATGAATATTACTGAGTTTGCAGCAGTTGATACAAAAGTGAAACAGGCCAGACAACAACTAAAGGAGATACAAGAGAAAATGAGAACTAACTACTTATATTCAAACATGTTTGAAGAGGAGAAGGAACTGAAGAAACAACTGGAGAAATGGGTCAATATTGAAGAAAGTATTTTCAAACAAAAATTCAGAAACCAATGGTTAAAATTGGGAGGCTCAAACTCTGTTTTTTTCTTTGCCAGTATGAAGAATAGAGTTAGTCCAAACAAGATTAGGAGTTTGATTGACTCCTATAAGAGAAATAGTAAAAACAATGGATACAATTGAAATTGAAGTAGTGGGATTTTACTAAGAATTACTTGGCTCATCTGTAGAAGCCATACCAACCATTCAGCCGAGTACTATGAAATAAGGGAGGGTGCTTAATAGATGCCAACAACTGAAACTCATAGACCCTGTAAGTGTAGAAAAGGTATACAACGCTTTGAAGGGCATAGATGATAGTAAATCTCTAAGGTGTGATGGATTCAATTCATTGTTTTTCAAGAAAACATGGGCTATCACCGCACAGGAGATCACACAACATGTTCTGCAGTTCTTTGGCAGAGGGGAAATGTATCGACCTATCAATGTGACTACAGTCATTTTGATACCTAAGGTTCACCACCTCTCAACTATTAGAGAGTTCAGACCTATATCATGTTGTACTAGACTGCAAGAGGTAATGGACCAGTTAGTTTATAATAGCCAGTCAGGATTCATGCCAGGAAGAGTGATTGCAGAAAATATAATTCTGAGTCATGAATTGGTAAAGGGGTATGGAAGAAAAGGGATCTCACCCAGATGTATAATGAAGTTTGACCTGCAGAAAGCTTATGATTCCATTAAATTGGTATTTCTTGAACAAGTCTTAACTAGCCTGAATATGCCTGAGAAGTTTGTTAAATGGATAATAATGTGTGTGAGCATTGTGTCCTATTCAATTCTTATAAATGGGAAGCCCCATTCCAAGCTAGGAAAGGACTAAGACAAGGTGATCCATTGTCTCCTTATTTATTTGTGCTTGGTATGGAATACCTTACTTGAACCTTGAAAACATTGAGGAATGATCTTAACTTTAACTTGCACCCAATATGTGACAAATTGAACATTATACGGGTAGGATTTGCGGATTTTTGTTATTATTCTATAGGGGAGACACTATATCTGCGCAAATGGTGTATAAATGCTTCACGGAATGCTCCAGAGCATCTGGACTTAAAGCAAATGTTGCTAAGAGTTCCATCTACTTTGGAGGGGTGCCATATGAAGTTCAATATAAGATGCTGCAGGCTGTGGGATTTTGCAGAGGAGAATTACCTTTCAATATTTGGGTGTTCCACTTAGCCCCAAGAGGATATCAATGACACAATTCCAACTATTGGTGGAAAAAAAATACTAGGCACAATAACTTCCTGGACCTCAATGTATCTCTTCTATGATGGAAGGTTGCAACTGATTAAAACTGTTTTGTTCTCCATTCAAATATATTGGTCTAATATTTTTGTGCTGCCTAAGAAGTTGATAAAGACGATAGAAGTTGTGTGCAGAACCTTTTTGTGGACAGGTGGAGTAGAAACATCAAGAAAGGCTCTCCTAGTATGGGAGACAGTGTGCACTCCAAAAATTGCTGGGGGCTACAATGTGTTGGATATATATACATGGAACAAGGGTTGTAATGTGTAAGTTGTTATGGAATCTTTGCAGAAAGAAAGACAATTGCGGGTGCATGGATCCATATCTACTATGGAAAGAGACAATTAGTGTGGGAAACTAATCCTAGGAATGCATCCTGGATAGTTCAAAAGATTATCAAGGCTAAAGAGTACTTTGAAGAAATAGGATACACTATGCAATACGTGACTAGCTAGAAATTCTTTTCTGTTAAGAAGTTATACAATACCATGTGAGGGGAGTTACCGAAATTGACTTGGAGAAGGCTGACATGCAACAATGCAGGAGCTCCAAATGGATATTTGTACTGAACTTGGATATATAAAGAAGATTATTCACAAGGGACAGATTGAATTCTTGGGGTATAATTGATAATCTAAGTTGAGTAATGAAGATAATGTGACCATGGAGCACCTATTTTTTTAGGTTTGTGGTCTCTGAGGGAATCTGGGAAAAGCTACTGAGATGTCAAGGCATATCGATAAATGCTTTAGACTGGTAGAGGGAGATAAAATGGGCAGAGAACAATGCAAAAGGCAGAAATGCAGATGCTCAACTATATAGAATAATTATGGCTTGTGCTCTATAACATATATAGAGAGAAAGGAATATGAGAGTCTTTCAAGGGCAACAACAACAGACTTGTAACGACTCGACCAGCCGTTTTGCGTTACCAGGCCCGTTCCCCTAAATGAAACTTCCCATAGCATCTTATTGTGATTTATGACTTGCGGGGGCGGGTGGTTCGGAATTCGGAAGTGCTTAGAGTGCTATAGGAACACTTGGTTCCTCAAGGTTGGCCTTTAAGGCCAAGTTTGACTTCGGTCAACATTTTATAGTAACCGACCTCGGAATCGAGTTTCGATGGTTCTGGCAGCTACGTATGATAATTTCAGACTAGGGCGTAAGTTCGTAATGGGTTTTGGATGACCCGGGAGTGTTTCGGTGCCCAATATTGAAATAAGAAGTTCCTTAAATTCCTATTGTGGTTTGGGATGTGTTTTTGTGTTATCGAGGTACGAATGGAATTCATAGACCGTGAATAGTTTCGTTATGTCATTTATGACTTGCCTGCAAACTTTGGTGTCATTCCGAGAAGTATAGGTCGGTTCGACGTGTTTTTAGCGAAGTCAATAAAACTTAAAGTTCCAAAGTTTGGTTCTAGGGTTTTGATGTGTGATTTTGAGTTTTAGCGTTTTTTTGGGGGTTTCGAAGGCTCGAGCGAGTCCGTATTATGATTTTGGACTTGTTGGTATATTTGGACGAGGGATCGGGTGGGACCAGGTGCCTCTCAGACACCACACGAGGCTAAAAACCAGCTGAAATAGCTATTGGTGCACCTGTTCTGGTGTGACCGCAGGTGCGGTTGCCCAGTCATAGGTGCGGCCCCCAGTGGGTAGGCCGTTTCTCGCAGGTGCAGACAAGTTCCGCAGGAGCGGAGCTGCAGGTGCGGTCTCCACTCCGCAAGTGCGGGCCCAGGCTTCCTCGTCCATTTCCGCAAGTGCGAGCCTTTGCTCGCAGGTGCGGAAACACTGTTCAGACAGTGTGTTTTTATACACTGGATTTAATTCATTTTCCTTATCTTCTTCTTCTTCCTTGGGGCGATTTCCACCATTTTAGAGGGGCGAATGACCTGGTTATTGAAAGTAAGTAAATTCTACTCTAATATTAGCTTCATGCATGAGTTCCTAGTTAAGTTTAATGACATAATTAGTGAAAAATCAATAATTGGTAGTAACCTAGGGCTTTTGATAATTTGAGAATTTACCCTTGAATTAGCTATGAAATCAAGTAAAAATCGTATATTAATTATCCTTAAGCTATGGGTGAGTGTTTCCTTCAAGAATTTTTGGAATCCGAGCATGCGGGCCCGGGGTTGGATTTTAGAATTTCTTCAAGAATGGTGAATTTACTAAAGGAGTAGGATAATTACCATACTTGAGCGTAAATTAATGTATTTGTATAACATTTGGCTAGTTTCGAGTCCTCGAGTTTAGGGCTTAGAGTTTCGGGCGCGTTCTTGGTCCGGGGAGTAGATTCTGTACGAGGTGAGTCTCCTTTCTAACCTTGTAAGGGGGAACTGTCCCCCTAGGTGATTTAACTGCTATATGTGATAACTGTGGGGGCTACGTATGTACAAAGTGATGAGAGTCCGTACGTAGCGGCTATTATTGTTATGTCTGGGTAGTTAGGCTTACACCATGTTTTATGTTTTCCTTTAAATGAATTATATGCTTAGTGAATTAATGTTACATGCGGCTTGTTTTCCTGAGATCATGGAATTTAAGTAATTTAAGGAATTCTGCACGAAAAAGTAATTGATAAATAGTAAATGTGTGGATTGTGTGTGCATGTGACCACTTCACAATTTACATTCCGCTAGCGGAGTATTGTTTCCCCCACTCTCATGGGAGCGGGAGATTTAAAGATATATATTATGGTTCGAGCTGTTCGACCCTTGGCAGTGCACAAATATGATCATTATAATGGCTTAGGACAGTTGTCCTTATCATGTATGCACATGTTAAATTGTTAAGAATTCTTTTATGGATTTTGAGTGTTCAGATATATATATATATTGTATTTAAAGGAAAGAAAAGATAATGAAGTGGAACTTGCGTATTTACCTCTAGTATTTATTTGAATGACTGTTATTTTAAGTGCTTATTGCTTTTATCATCCTTGTATGTCCATTATTGATATTATATATTGCTAATCATTTTATTAGACCTTAGTGAGTGTCAAGTCGACCTCTCGTCACTACCTCTTCGAGGTTAGGCGAGATACTCACTGGGTACATATTTGTTTATGTACTCATGTTGCACTTCTGTACTTAATTATACAGGTTTTGAGGCTGGTGCATCTGGTTATCAGACTGGAGATTGATTCTGATCTTAGTTGGACCCGACTTCACGGTGAGCTGCTTCTCTTGACGATCCTCGGCAACACCATGGAGTTTTCTTTTGCTTATTTCCCGTCTATTTCTTTCAGACAATGGAATTGTATATTCTGTTAGTATGCCCGTAGGACTTGTGACACTAGTTCCTGGTACACACATAGTTGTTATTTTGGTTTACAGGTCTGTATATATATATATATATACACACACATTGGCTCATCCCTCTTCATGAATGTTTTGACTAAAACTGACTATTTATCCTTGTTAAATCATGTTTTAACTTTTAAAAACTGAGTATATTTTAAAGTGTTTAATCTAATAATAAGGAATTTTTAGTAAACTAAGAGTCGGCTTGCCTGACCCCGCTGTTGGGCGCCATAACGACCTCGGTTAGGATTTTGGGTCGTGACAGGACTGAAGTGCTAATTAGACACATTATTCAAGAGGTAATAAGTAGAGGGTTAATGCAGAGTAGACTAGCAAGGAAGCTCGAAGAACCGAACTTTTATCCTTAGATTGTATAGTTGCTGAGTAGATAGAGTTGTTTGAGCCTAGGGACTATCTAGGCTCAATTTGATTTGTTGTTTGTACATATTGATACTGGTAAATAAAATCATTTACTTCCCAAAAAAAGTATGAATTTAGCAAAAACTCATTAGAAAATTACATACTGCACGACAAAAACTTAAGCATGTTTAGTCTGATGTTTTAGCAAATGAACTAAGAAACTTCAGCATGTGTTAGACTGAAGTTTCGGATAAAACTCATGACAAAACTGTAGATTCCAGGACAAAACTTCAGCATTGTCACGACCCAAAATCAAACTAGTTGTGATGGCACCTAACCCAACCTGATAGGTAAGAAAATTTGAAACAATCCAATTCAAAAGAGATTTACTGAGAGAAATAAAGATAATATAACAAAACTTTTATATAAGGAATTTCCCAATGACTTATAGTAGTTTACAAAGATGATATGAAACAAATACATCATATGTTTGAAATATACATGAACAGATTTAAAATGCTAAAGCTACCAAGAACAAGAGGCAGTTATGACAGGAACACAGTTACATCTTCAAATCTAGCTCCCACGATACACAACAACATCAACATCGAACATCTGCACACAAGGTAAGAAAATTAGCAACAATCCAATTCAAAAGAGATTTACTAAGAGAAATAATGATAATATAAAACTTTTATACAAGGAATTTCCCAAGGAGTGATAGTAGTTTACAAAGTTGATATGAAACAAATACATTGTGACGACCCAGTCGGTCGTCTTAAGAATTAACGCCTCGATCCCCTATTAACTATTTTCCCCAAGTCTATTTCTGCTTAACTGAATTGTCGGGACGTTCGATTTTAAGTTTCAGAGAGTTTTGGGACATCTAGTCCATAAATGAGAGCTTAAGTGTTGGAAAGTTTCCCGTAGTCGGAGCAGTGTGAAGACGGCCTTGGAATGGAAATCTGATGGTTCCGTTAGCTCTGTAGGTGATTTCGGGGTTGGGAGCGTGTTCGGAATGTATTTTGGAAGTCCGTAGCTCATTTAGGCTTGAAATGACGAAGTTTGAAATTTTGGAGTTTCCGGTCCGATAGTGAATTTTTGATCCGAGGGTCGGAATGGAATTCCGGAAGTTGCAGTAGTTTTGTCATGTCATTTGGGATGTGTTTGAAAAATTTGAGGTCATTCAGATAAGTTCAGACGTGTTTCGGCATCAGATGTGAATTCGGAATTTTCTTAAGTTTCTAGGCTTGAACCTATGCATAATCGACGTTTTTGATGTTACGAGACGTGTTTTGAAGGCTTGACCTAGTTCAAATAAGGTGTTAGGATTGGTTGGTGATTTTTGTTAAGGTCCCGGGGTCCTTGGAGTTGTTTCGGATGCTAATTGGGTCAAATGGGAAATTTGTTGCTGCTGAACCAGGCTCTTCTGGTGTCTTCGCACATGCGATGGTTTTTCCACAGGTGCAGACTCGCAGGCGCGGTGGACTTTGGTGGCAGGTGCGATAGGGGAGTTTTGGACAGTGGTCGCAGGTGCGACCTGGGTTCCGCAAGTGCGGGAGCGCAGGCGCGACCAAACGACCGCATGTGCGGCCCCAGTGCTTTTTAAGTGACTTTCGCACCTGAGATGCTTTTTCCACAGATGCTTTTTCCGCAGGTGCGGTGATAGAGTCCGTAGGTGCGAATTGCCTGTGTTTTTTATTCCAAAAATCCGAGAGTTCATCTGATTATTCTAAAAATCGGGTAAGAGCTCAAGAAGTGGCGATTTTCTGTGGGTTTTGAAGAGAAGGATTTGGGCCATTTGGAGTTGGTACTCGTGGCAAATGTGTAGTTTCAAGTTGATTTTGAGCCAGTTCGAGGTAAGTGGCTTGTCTAACTTTGTGTGGGGGACCTTTCCCCTTAGGATGTGATGTTTGGTAAATTAATGCCTTGTACGTGATGTGACGAGCGCATACTTGTGATAATAGTTGAATCCGGTTTTACTTTAAATATTTAGACTGAGTTCCTTTCTTACCTGTTTTATTCTACTTTCAATCATAGTCTATGTTAGCTTAGAAAGGCATGCCTAGCTGCCCTAAATTGCCTATTTTTTTAGAATGCCTTAATTGTACTACGTGAAACATGTTAGGCTAGAATTTAATTGTTGCCTTGTATTTTTGCACTCTACTTCTGAATGTCTTCTTGTTGTGCCCTGCTTATTTACTTTGGGACTACGGGACGGTATCCTGGGAGATCCCCTTGCACATTTATTTTGAGACTACGGGACGGTATCCCGGGGAGATCCCCCTGCACATTTATTATGGGACTACGGGACGGTATCCCGGGAGATCCCCATGCATATTTACTTTGGGACTACGGGACGGTATCCCCAGAGATCCCCCTGCACATTGATAGGTTGACTACGGGACGGTATCCCGGGAGATCCTTTGGATATATGATGGACTACAGGATGGTATCCCGAGAGATCCACGAGACAGTTGAGGAAAGGACTACGGGACGGTATCCCGGGAGATCCTTTGGATATACATATGATGGACTAGGGGACGGTATCCCGAGAAATCCACCGGATAGTTGAGAAAAGGACTTCTGGACGGTATCCTGGGAGATCCTCATTGTTACCATTGTTATTATGTTGTACATATTCTGTGTTTACTCTGTTCTTGAGTTTTCTTATCGCCTTGTTTGACCTGACTTACTTCACTGTTGTATTCATTATTACTGTCTGTTTCCATACTCTAAATTCCTATTATATTGTTTGACCTCAATAGGGCCCTGACCTTCCTCGTCACTACCCGACCGAGGTTAGGCTTGGCAATTACTGAGTACCGCTGTGGTGTACTCATGCCCTTTCATGCGCATGTTTTTCATATGCAGATCCAGGTACCTCCACCCAGGCGCACTATCCCCGAGGTTGAGGGACATAGCAGAGACTTCGAGGTACATCTGCCGCGTCCGTAGACCATGAGCCTCTATCTTATTGCAGCTTTTGTGAAAAGTTTATCCTTCCTTACAGTTGTATAGATATTTTGGAGTTAGAGTAGTGTATTATATTCTGTTAGCCTGTGGTTCTCGTGAGTTTCCGGGTTTTGGGGTGATGTTGTAGATTTCCATATTATTTTGGGTTGTATATGCCAAATGGCGTTTATATACCGTCTTTCCTTTAGATTTTTCAGCTTTCTTTTACTTAATTAATTCTGCAAGTTATGTTGATATTCCGCATTGCTAGGCTAACCTAGTTATAGGAACTGGGTACCGTCATGACATGTTCACGGAGGGCGAACTGGGGTCGTGACATACATCATCTGTTTGAAATATACATGAACAGATTTAAAATGGTAAATTTACCAAGAACAAGAGGTAGCTATGACAAGAACGCAGTTACATCTTCAAATCCAGCTCTCGGCATACACAGCAACATCAGCATCCAACATCTGCACACAAGGTGCAGAAGTGTAGCATGAGTACAACCGGCTCTATGTACTTAATAAGTAAAAAACCTAACCTTAGGTTGAAATCAGTGACGAGCTTGGAGAAAGGTTAGAGTTCAACACCAATAGCCAAGAACAATTCGTAACAATATAAGAAAAAAAAATAGTACAAGCAATGACTCAAAAATATGTTTTTCAGCTCGTTCACAGTTAAGGAAAAATGGTCATGCTTCTCATGTATAAAAGTAAAACCCAAATCTTTCACCGAAAACACCAAAGTATGAATAAGTGAGAAAAACTGTGATTTTTTCCAAAACATTTCAATAATAAATAAGATGTTTCATTATCAGATAGCATGAGTAAAGTACTTCTCTATGCCTACATGTCAATGTTCACGTTAAATCATGAATGTCACCAAAAACGGTTGCATGAGGAAATGCATCTCTATGCCTGTATGTCAAGTATGTATGTCAAATGTAATGCATCACATTGATGAACTCATGTACTCACACTCCCAGAGTACTCAATCTCACTATCTCACACTCCTACTCATCACACTCAGTCACTCAGCGTTGTACAGGGTAGATCCAGCCCAAACGCCAATAAATCCTGCTGCGGTGCGAAAGCTGATCCTATCAAGAATCAATAACAAAAATGCTCGCTATGGGTGTGCAGACTCCGGAGGGGAAGATCCAGCCCAAGCGCTATAATAAGCCAATCATGGCATGAACCAATAAAGCCTTATGCGACATGCAATTTGATCCCATAAATATCACTCACAAATAGGCCTCGTCCTCACTCTGTCATCAATCTCTCCAATCTCTTGGGCACACAATATCATAAAACATAGCCAAAAATGATGATATGTTGTATTAATCAATAGCAACAGATACTGAGATATGATATGCAAATGAATTAGTATGACTGAGTATGTAACTATAATTTAAGCAAATAACTCCACATCAGATATGATCTCAGTGGGTCCCAACAGAATAAGCATATATCCTAAACATGATTTCTAACATGGATCACAACTCAATTACTCTAACGCATAGAAATCTCATGGATAAAACCTAGATTAGGTAACTACATTGTACCACATAAACACCTGAGTCATAATTCATATGGTGCACGCCCACACGCCCGTCACCTAGCATGTGCATCACCTCAACACCAAACACATAACATGTATATTCAAGGTTCATACCATCAGCACTAAGTTTAGAAGTGTTACATACCTCGAACAAGAAAAATCCAATATCGAGCAAGCGAAACAATGCTAAAAAATGCAATCCCACGCGTACTGATCTTTGAATGGCTAAAAACTAGCCAAAAGCAACTCAAGAACATCACATAACTCCAAAGGAAATAAATCAAATCGATAAAGGTCGAATCTTTAATAAAAAAACTCAAACCCGGGCCGCACCTTGGAACCTAAAAAACTCTAAAACTCCGACAACCCATTAAATTACAAGTCCAACCATACTAGTTTCAATGAAATCTGTTTCTGAATCGATGCTCAAAACTCGAATAATCACTTTAGAAAAGTTTTTGATAAAAACTCACAATTCTCCAATCAAAATATGGATTAATTCAAAAATGAACTTCTGTGACAGTATTAAAATATAAAAAGTTTAGTTAGTACTGACCCCCATAAAAGGTCGAGAAGAACGCCACAAAAATCACCTCAATCGGAGCTTTAGAACTCAAGATATGCTCAAAATACTAAAAGAACGTAATCTGATTTTTTATTCACATGGATTTTCGCTTTTGCGACAAAAAACTCTGCACCTGCACATCTCCAGCTGTTATTTCCGCTTTTGTGGGCCATTTTTCGCACCTGTGGGGTCGAAGATGCAAACCCAACTTCGCATCTACGAAGCACTAACAACAACTCTCTTCTCCGACACTAAAGCGAGCATAACTCTCTTTGACGATGTCCAATTCGACCATTCTTTTTGCTACGGCTCTGTATTTATGATACATATATAATGCTTAAATAAAAATAGAAACTAAAGCTCATTTTCTTATTCTGGTACCATTTACTCCTTGAAGAAACATCGTTGAAACATTTAAAAACGAGCGCAACCCAACCCAACCCAAACCTATCTGAAACGAGCCCCTCGTGACCCCGTCCGAACATACCAACAAGTCTCAAAACATAGTACGGACCTACTCAAGACCTCAAATCACACATATTAACATCAAAACCATGAATCGTCGATCAAGATCAATCTCTTAAATTTTTACACTTCTAACTTCGAACTAAGCGTTCAATTCAAGCCTAACCAATCAGGAATGAATCCAAATTTTGCATACAAGTTCCTAATGACATAAAGAACCTATTCCAACTCTTGGAAAAATAATTCTTACCCGATATCATTAAATTCAACTCCCGGTCAAACTTATGAACATTAAAAACCTTCAAATTGCCAACTTTTGCCAAATATTGTTGAAACCTTCGACAAATATCCAATGCGAATCCAGGCATACGCCCGATTCCAAAATCACCATCCGAACCCAATAGAACTATCTAAACATCAATCCGAGGTCAAATACTCAAAAGCCAAACTTGGTCAACTCTTCTAACGTAAAGCTTCAAATATGATATACATCCTTCCAATTTAATTCCGAATCACCCGAAAATCAAAATCGATGATTCACAAAAGTCATAATACATCATACGGAGCTACTCATGTCCTCAAACAACCGAGAAAAGTGCAAAATCTCAAAACTACTAGTCGGGTCGTTACATCCTCCCCCACTTAAACATATGTTCGTCCTCGAATGTGCCAAGAGTCTTTCTAAAGCCATCAAATCGCCGTGTAATCTTACCATACATGTATCTGGGGTGATCCCATGTCACCCCTATCCATGTAAGCCTGTCAACACAACATAATTTGAAGATCACTACTCTAACCTTAGTTCATAAGCCTAAGAACCCAATTTCCAACATCCGGAATACCTTACAAGACCCGAATCTCGCATCTTCACACTGTATAAGTCTGAACAGGCTATATCAAACCATAAGTATAGCCCAAAATGCAGTCACATGATATACCACAAAACTCGCATACTCGTAGCAATAACTTCCGACTGCAATAGTTGCTCGATAACCAACCCGACAACGGTAACTAACCTCATATCAATTAAAACCTTTTTCAAAACCTCCATACACTACGGATGATGAAAAAAATACGCAGAAATTCACAACCACTCATAAGATCAACAAGTCATGGAGCTCTCTCTCTCGTCCAACAAGGACCAAAGCCAAATCGTAAGCTAAATTTCGACATTATTCTTCCAAACAACCATAATCAAATTCAATAGTATTTATTCTAGGTCCAATGACCTCCTCTTATCATACACAACTGTTATATTGACATGCCACACCAACGCTACCTAAAGCAACAAATTGTGGAATCAGTGCACCAATAAGTAACAATTCAAATGTACTCAAATATGGAAAATGATTCAAATGCGAGAACCATCCCACAAGCTCAACAAGTGCCACCACAAACGCAATGCTACGAACCCATCACACATAGTAAAACTGACACACATGAATCTAACTCAAAGGGTCATATCTCAATATAAATTTGTTGCAACGTCGGACCCCATCCAAACATCAGTCCTATGAAATTCTTCAAGCCATAATTCTCAAAATCAACAACCACACGCAATTCGACATCAAGTACACGAAGTGCATGACCATAACCACGGAGAAGCAAATAACACAATATATTGCAGTCCGAAAAGACCATAACCAGGCGTAATCAACCATTTAACTCCCCAATAATCATCTCTCTCAAATTATGCTATAAGTCCCAAACAGAACCACATCATGTGTGCATGTAACCAACAAACCACAATAGCAACAACAATAGTATAATCCAATATGAGTTTCTCCGATTATCTTAACAATCATATTGAGCGGCAAGCTTGTTTTACTCATAACGAGATATAAATTGAATCCAAATCTTTTTCCATAAATTATTTCACAGCCTTCGAAACTGTCACGACCCAAACCGGAGAGCTGTGATGGGCACCCGATACTTTACTCAATCGACTACCAACGTAACATATCTTTATTATAGTACTATCATGGGTAAATGTGCCAAAAGGATCATCACGACATAACTAAAATAAAACATAAGGTAATACTAGACGTAGGACGATCTAACATGATATAGAAACTTATGCATGTGACAAACGGGCCTATAAGGCTGACATGATCATTTGTAAACTCAAAACATAGGCCGACAAGGTCATACAAGCATCCATATACCTGGCATCTGTCTACAAGCCTCTAAGAGTACATAAACATCATAAAGATCGGGACAGGGCCCCGCAATAGCAATCAATACATGTCCTAATAATATTGACCAAATAGGCAACTTCGGAGAAACTGGGGTACCCCAACACTTTCCACTGAGCTGATAGCCTACTAGGAGAACTGCCAACGTGTCTATTGGGACCTGCAGGCATAAAACACAGCCTCCTCAGGCAAAAGGAACGTCAGTACGAATAAAGTACTGAGTATGTAAGGCAAGAAAAAATAAATAAGAACAATAATGTAAAGTGAGATAGAGGACATACAACCTATAGTATATGCGCGCCTCTGAGGGCTACTGACATGAAATGCATGATACATATATATATATATACATAAACTTTTAAAAACATACGCCTCTATGGGCATCATCATCATCATCATCATCATCATCATCATCATCATCATCATATCATACCCGGCTTCGAAGAGGACTCGGTAAAAACATACCCGGCCTTCATAAGGCTCGGTAGAATCATACTCGGCCATGTGGAGCTCGGTAAAACAAATTGATTAGTGGTTGCACAATAGGTGTCGTACCTGGCCGACTATAGCGCGTCCCGTTAGAGTAAAGTAGATACATATATAATGCACGCTGGACTCATGGAATCACTATCTAAACCTTTCAGAGTGACGTAAGGTCATTGCGCCTTCAATTAACATTATAGACATCATTGCATCAATATAAACTTTACTAGGATTCAAGTATTATACATACTTACTTAGGATAACTTAATAAGAAAAGAACAACGTAGACAACCTTAGATGGTAGAAGTAGATTCGTTATGAAATAGCGTATCGTGTACATTCGTTTCACTTTAGATCATGCCAAAAAAAAGAAGGAAGTGCCTTAACATACCTTAATAACATTGAGTCCTTAATACCTTCCATGCAACTCTTCAAACAAGTCAACTCAATCTATGGCTAAGTCTTGTAACTTAAGCTACTAGCTCGTTTACGTAAATTCGACCATCATTTCCCCTGTAACAAGGGAATTCTCCAATACCATATACCAACAACAACAGCCAGAGAAATCCAGAAACATATAAATATCAATAACAAGACACCATATAACAACAACAAGTCATAACTACTTCACGACGAGCGGCAAGCTCCGATTAGAATCTGTCTAGCCCATATCACCCCTTATAATCTTACATTAACTTAACAGCATCATTAACATGACAATGAATTCATTTATCAATGATTCCATCCTTTACCATATATTTATAATATAGGAAACAATCCACAACTCCAATTATCTTCAATCAGCATCTTTATTCACTAGTTCATGTCTAGTACATCCATTTAACTTGATCAACATCAAGATAACCTTAATCACATGCAATAACACAAAAAAAATACATCCTAAAGTATCTTCACATTGAAATCCAAGTTATATTTAGCTTACAACAACCCTCAATGGCAATACAACACCATAGAAGTGACTTAAGCTAATCCAAGTATTATCTTGTAGTTTGTTATCCTAACAACTTAACCAACATACAAGAAAGCTTAAGCACAATTAGTAGTCTGTTAATACTCATGTTATAAAGTAGAAACAACTTGAAATTTCATCCAAAAAAATCCCACAACCATCCTTAATGACAACACAACCTCAAAGAGGTGTTGTTCTTCACTAGAACTAACTTTTGATGTTGAAATACGGTGTAATCCATTTGCAAGACTTGAAATAACCTAGAGTTAATATGAAAACCTTGGGAGAGTATTTTAAAGAACTTAAACTACTTAAAAAAAACCTCCCACATGAACTGTAACAAACTAAAAATCAGTGACAACAAGAAGAACAAGAAACTTACTAGTGCAACGGGATTCTGGACACTTGATTTGAGTTTTTTGCCCTTTGTTTGGGTCTTGGATCATGAGAGAACCTTGAGAGTGTGTTTTTAGGTGTCTAGGGTCTGAATATACTGAAATATAATGATTTAAAATGGGGTTGAGGCGTCTTTTATATATATATATATCAACGTATCTCAACCGCCATTGTGGGTCCCATCGAGAGCTACTTGGTGCAATCTCGCAAAAATGTAAATATCTCTATACTCTGATGTCGTATCGACAAAAAGTTTATTATGCTATACACTAAAATCATAACTCTTCAATTTGGTAGGTATATCATCCAATATTTCCAAGTATATTGGTAGAAAAGCTCTATTACATTTGACCTAATTTTCAGCACAATATGAATGTAACTTGTGATGACCTTTGCCAACTTTTGTTCCACAACTTGCTTGACTTAAAAACATAACACACGACTATCATACAACTAAAATAACTCATAACATAATCTCCTTTATCATGTTAATCACCCTAGTCTCACCCCAAAAGTTCATGATGTAACATTCCAGACGTGTCAACTTTCGACGAAACTTATTTTCTTCAATTCGTTTAGCATCTAAGCTTTCCAACCCTCCTGGTAATTGTTATTAACGATATTAAATATTTGTAACCTCCGAGGTAACATTATTAACTTAACTTATGCACTCTCAAAGATGATCTCATTTCTGAGCTTACATCAATTGAGTTACAAATACTCTTTCATACGAAGATATGGGGTGTAACATCATTCCCCCTTTGGAAAATTCATCCTCGAGTGTTGACTTATGCGCTTATAAGTCTCATAACCTATAGCTCTTACAAATATTTTACTGCTACCCTTTCCATCTAGGAAACTATTCAGTGAATAAATCCAAGGGCTAGGGCATTCCCCCCCTTTAGGGATCTTTCTCACACCACGACTTGTTGTCTGAATTCTTCCAATATCATAATTGTTGCTACCTTCTGTCATGCAGCCTGTACGACTTTGTCCTTGTATGTGCATCTATGTGACTTTTCTCTCTTTTTCCTCCTGCTTTTAGCCAATCTCTAGGCCTCACTTTGGGAACATATACAGAACTTTGATAAGTTGTCCCTCTGGGCATCTATAAGTGTACTGAAGTTCTTCGCTCGGTACTTTGTCGAATTTATGACTATTGCTATATTTCGTTTCATAGTCTCGGTTATCTATGCTTATGGATTTACTACAACTAGGTAGGTAATACTATACCATAATTCTTACTTCGGTTTATTATTACCAAGGTATGCTACCCAACTCCAGGTTACTCTCTCACTATTTATCCTATATGTATAAATCTAAGTCCTTTAATGCTTCATCATTACTGTTCGCCTTAGGAATGATAGCCTAATATCATCTCATACTTTGGAACTTGTATCCATCTACTGTTGATTCACCTTAATGTTGATCTATAATCTACCACTGATAATTTGAAATCTCTTATGTAAGATATTGTCACTAAGGCTCTTTTCTCATCGGGGAACATCTGGAGTTATTTGCCTAATCCACCTAGGGACAATACTATACTTCAATAACCGTATTTCACAGCATCCCGATGTGGTTCATCTTATGGGGGTATTCTAATCTCGTACAATTCATGAATTCTCGTTCCTTTAAATAACTACTAAATCAAATGCCTAAACGTCATCCTCTTATCTATCACAATTACACCCTTATTCTACTACCAGGGCAGTATTCCATCCCTTCTAAATGCTCCTAGTTTTAAAATCCTTTGAGTTCATTCATGCCATACTATGCTTTCTATAAATTCTAGAAACCATCAGCTCTTTTATTTTGATGGGCTTAATTCTGAGGCCTTACCTATTCTTGTTACCTTCTCACTCACCTTTTTTTATCCTTAGTCCTATCTACCTAAAACCTTGTCACTCTATACTACTTTATCTTGCGACCTACACATATTTATTTATACTACTTGCAAGCTTTAACTTGCTAGCACTACAAATTTCCTTCATGCCTTCTCAGTTGTATTTAAATGTAAGCAATTACTTTTCCTAGTCGTTTTTCCAATTGCGTATGGATACTTGGATTATCTTAGTGCCCACGAATACTGGATATCCCTATCACTCATATGATCTCAAATGTCATATATTGATTTTTTTTCTTACCATTCATTAGCCACGATAGGTGCCACTTTCTTATGGAGTGCATACAATGTTGTAGTGAGATTGTTGTTACAAGATCATGTACTCTTTAGGTCACTATGCTTAGGTGGAAACATTCTTCCTTATTTCCTCAGCAAGGCTTTCATTGTATTACTTAGGGAAGAACTTCTGACTCTTGTATAGCTGCAAGCTTATTACATTGTATACTTGATGGAATATTTGATGTTCTTACTCGTCTATTATTATCCTTAGTTACTTACATCCGCGCCCTTGTGCTTGTAGGGTTGCTTATGAATTGAAATTTCAGTTGTCTCCCTAGCGGCACTCTCTTTTATTTCTGTATCACTTATATTGTACTTTCTACTACCCCAACTCCTAACTGAATATTTCTCGAGGATTACGATGCCTTATCTAAGAGACTGAATTTCCTATCCTGGGTTTCACTACGTTTATCTTGCATGATCTACTGATTTATCTATATCCTCCTATTTATCCATAACTAGGCTCTTACTGAATCAACTACAGACTACCCATTGGTCCACTCTTATATTTGTATTTTATGTAACGCCTTTTGGGTTATGTCCTTTGTCTTAACTTACCTCTCGTACGGGATCCTTATGTATCAAGTGTTCATTCCCACTTATTTATCAATATCATCGAGTGAGAAACCCTTATTGATTCATTTTGGAGTCATGCTTGCATAATGTTCTGGAGTCATATTATATATGTAGGATATGAATAAATGCAATCTCATTCCTTTCACCTTTTTACCACATTCTTCCTTTACTATTCGATAGTTACCTCTTCATCTTTGGCATTTTTTTTCACATCTTCACTGACATATTACTCGCCTTGTGATAACCCTTCTACACCAGGGATAATTGAATTTCTTATGCACAAGGGTGACAGTTGGTGTAACTGGCACATTTAGTCCCTTAAGCTTAACTCTGCTCATAGTGCTTGCTTTAGGGAAGCGTCTTTGTGAATGACCTTTAAAATTTATTCTTCTATTGTTCATTCTATTATTTCCAAAACATGATCTCTGAAATGATGCCGGCTATTACCAATTTCTTCGATCCCTAATTCATGTTTGATTTGTTTTCCTGTTTACTATCCCATACTAATTTCTATTACTCGGGGGTCTAACTTTTCCTTCTGGTAATCACGTTGGACTCAGCAACTGATTTTTCAAAATGAGGATATGACTTTAGGGCTTATACTTTTATTGTCTCAAGGCATGTCTCCTCTTATATTTTCCTTCACTTGACTATAGACTCTGTCATCCTGTCATATGTTGATTTACCATTATCACTCATTTATCAGAAGTTACTCATAATGCTTCATTTACTCTCTTCTTATTATCCTGCTAATATATTTGTCTATTACCTTATTCTAAAAACTTCAACAAAGCAGCCTTTCGCTTTTAGATCCCCTTGCACCATCTCATTGGCCCTTGGGTCGACTAACATTCTCTCTTTACTAGGGGTAGGAGTCATCCTAAGGTAAATATTTCTCCCTTCTAGGATTCCAGTGCCTATCTTCTAAACTTTCTGAACATTCTAGTATTCATATCCGACTGTATTATTCTAGAGTGCACCATCTGGCTATCTCCCAGTGAGAACTATTACCATGTCCTGCACTACCCTTCAAAAATTTTAGATAATGAAACAATCCATCCACAATTTTGGGTTACTCTAACCCCAGCTAGATCCTGATATCCTATCCTTCTCTTAATATCTGTTAGCTCCCATTGGGCATAATTGAGATGGGTATGGTCAATTTTAGATATCTCTGTTACTATTGAAAGTAACTCAAAATGCTTATATTTCTCTGCCTGAATTATAAATACTTATAATCTTTATTAACTAGGTACCTCGTACCCTTCTTCATCGTGCTTCTTTTACTTGCTAAAACTTGTATCTACCTTCTGATTCTCTTATTTCTTTTTACCATATGGGTAGATAGATATTCTTTCCTTAGAGCTCCTTATTAAGAAACTTACACATCTTAGTGCACACATGATCTGCTGAAGACCTCACATTTACTCATCATAAGCATGATGCAAAATTGAGTTCCTCTGACTCAACTCTTCCACATCCACATTCAATCTCTTACCAAATGCCTTTCTAGATGTAGGCATCATTATATTATGAATAATAGAATTTAGAAGTTTGATTTCTTACAACTGGGCTCTACCACACGATCTAGAGTAAGAAGAAAGAGTGACAATCCTAAATGCCCTCTAGCCTCCTTCTTATAAGTGTGGTGCACAACACACCCATAAAAAAGACTCTACTAGACACGGCTTGTAGACTCCCTAAGACAGAAATGCTCTGATACCACTTTTGTCACGACCCAAACCGGAGGGCTGCGACGGGCACCTGGTACTTTACTCAACCGAGTACCAACGTAACATATATTTCTTATCGTACCATCATGGGTAAATGTGTCAAAAGGGTCATCATGACATAACCAAAATAAAATATAAGGGAATGCTAGACGTAGGACGACCTAACATGATATAGAAACTTATACATGTGACATACATGCCTATAAGGCTGACATGATCATTTATAAACTAAAAACATAGGTCGACAAGGTCATACAAGCATCCATATACCTGACATCTGTCTACAAGACTCTAGGAGTAGATAAACATCATAAAGGTCGGGATAGAGCCCCGCCATACCAATCAATACATGTCCAAATAGGCAACTCCGGAGAAACTGGAGCACACCAAGACTTTTTGCTGAGCTAATAGCCTATTAGGAGGATTTTCAACCAGTCTATCGGGACCTTCATGCATGAAACGCTGCGTCCCCAGGAAAAAGGAATGCCAGTACGAATAAAGTACTGAGTATGTAAGGCAAGAAAACATAAATAAAAACAGTAATGTAAAGTGAGATAGAGGAGATACAACCTGTAGCATCTGAGCGCCTCTCAGGGCTACTGACATGAAATGCATAATACATATATGTATACATAAACTTTTAAAAACATACGCCTCTGTGGGCATCATCATCATCATATCATACTCGGCCTTGAAGAGGACTCGGTAAAAACATACTCGGCCTTCATAAAGCTCGGTAGAATCATACCCAGCCATGTGGAGCTCGGTAAACCCAACTGACCAGTGGTTGCACATAGGTGTCGTACCCAGCCGACTATAGCGTGGCTCGGTAAAGTAAAGTAGATACATATATAATACATGTTGGACTCATGGAATCACGTGCTAAACCTTTCAGAGTGACGTAAGGTCATTGCACCTTCGATTAACATTATGGACATCATACCATCAATATGAACTTCACTAGGATTCAAGGATCATACATACTTTCTTTGGATAACTTTATAAGAAAAGAACAACATGGACAACCTTAGTTGCTAGGAGTAGATTCATTATGAAATAGTGTATCGTGTACGTTCGTTTCACTTTAGATCATGCCAAAAGAAAGAAGGAAGTGCCTTAACATATCTTAACCACATTGAGTCCTTAATACCTTCCAGTCATCTCTTCAAACAACTCAACTCAATCTATCATAGCATAAGGAGTTTCAAAATCAGTGTTGAGCAAAGGCTGTGTCTTGTAACTTAAGCTACTAGCTCATTTACGTTAATTTGGGCAGCATCTCTCCTGTAACAAGGGACTCCTCGAATACCATATACCAACAAAAACAGCCAGAGAAATCCAGCAACATATAAATATCAATAACAAGACACCATATGACAACGACAAGTCATAACTACTTCACGACGAGAGGCAAGCTCCGATTGGAATCTGTATAACCCATATCACCCCTTTTAGACGTCTTACATTAACTTAACAGAATCATTAAAATTATAATGAATTCATTCATAAATGATTACATCTAACATATATTATAACAAAGGAAACAATCCATAACTCCAACTATCTTCAATCAACAACTTTATTCACTAGTTCATGTCTAGTACATCCATTTAACTTAATCAACATCAAGATAACCTTAATCACATGCAATAACACAACACAAATACATCCTAAAGTAGATTCACATCGAAATCCAAGTTATATTTAGCTTAACACATCCCTCAATGGCAATACAACACCATAGAAGTGACTTAAACTAATCCAAGTATTATCTTGTAGTTTGTCCTAACAACTTAACCAACATACAAGAAATATTAGGAACAATTAGTAGTCTATTATACTCACGTTAGACAGTAGAAAAAACTTGAATTTTCAGTCAAACACAGCCCACAACCATCCTCAATGACAACACAACCTCAAAGAGGTGTTGTTCTTCACTAGAACTAGCTTTAGATGTTGAAATAAGGTGTAATCCATTTGCAAGACTTGAAATAACCTAGAGTTTATATGAAAACCTTGGTAGAGTATTTTACTGAAATTAAACCACTTAAAAAAACCTCCCACACGAGCTGGAACCACCCAAAAATCAGCAACAAGAACAAGAACAAGAAACTTACTAGTGCGACGGGATTCCAGACACTTGATTTGTGTTGTTTTCCCTTTATTTGGCTCTTGGATCATGAGAGAAGATTGAGAGAGTGTTTTTAGGTGTCTATGGTATGAATATACTGAAATATAATGAGTTAAAATGGGTTTGAGGCGTCTTATATATATCAATATATCTCAACCGCCATTATGGGTCCTATAGAGAGCTGTTTGGCGCAGTCTCACGAAAACGCAAATATCTCTCTACTCCGACGTCGTGTCGACAAACGGTTTAATGTGATAGACACTAGACTCATATATATTCACCTTGGTAGATAGATAATCCAATAATTTCAAGTATATTGGGAGAAAGCTCTGTTACATTTGACCTAATTTTCAGCACATTATGAATGTAACTTGTGATGATCTTTGCCAAATTTTGTTCCACAACTTGCTTGACTTCAAAATGTAACACGCGGATATCATACAAATAAAGAAACGCATAACATAACCTCCTTATCATGTTAAGTACCCTAGTCTCACCCCAAAAGTTCATGTTGTAACATTCCAGACGTGTCGACTTTCGACGAAACTTATTTTTTTCAATTCGTTTAGCATCTAAGCTTTCCAACCCTCCCGGTAATTGTTCATCACGATATTAAATATTTATAACCTCCGAGGTAACGTGATTAACTTACTTTATGCACTCTCAAAGATGATCTCATTTCTGAGCTTACATCAATTGACTTACAAATACTCTTTCGTACGAAGATATGGGGTGTAACAGGAACATCATACTTATATGTACTATATTATTTCTAGTTCAAAAAATCCACAAAATGCCTTCCAAAACAGCCTCATACGTCTAGCACCTTAATTTTTATCGTCAATCACTTATCTATCATCTTTTCTTCTTCAATCAACTTAATTAACACCTAGAAAAGCTTAATCCACAACATTATCAAATAACTTCTCACAATTTCCAGCCACCACAAACCATATATTTAGCCACAAAATAGTCCAACCAAAAAGACAACCATATCCCATGTTCTTTGAAGTGCTATCTTATGGTTTTTCACTCAAAAAAACAACCAACACAAGATTAACCTTAGGCACAATCAATAAGATGTTATACATACCTTGGAAAGAAGCTAAAACTCGAAAACCTATCTCAACTTAGCTCGCAATAGCCTTCAATCACACCAAAACATCATAGAAGCATTCTCTTGTAGTCTTTAACAACTTTGATGATGATTTGAGTTGATTTCCCTTGAGTTTGGTTCTTGGGACCTTGGGATATGTTAGGGAGGGTTTTGGAGAGCTGTTGGACGAAATTTGGGTGAGAAAAGACCCAAAATGAGGCTGAAACATCTTTTAAAATACGTAAGGCCGGTGGTCGTCTCAAGTGGGTCCCAACCGAGCTACTTGCAGAGTCTCGCAAAAATGCGGATATCTCTCTACTACTATGTTGTATCGATAAACGGTTTAATGTGTTGGAACTAGACTCGTATGTCTTCAATTAGGTATATAATATGTCCCAAAAGAACCCTATATAGCACACAGAATTTATTGCTCAAAAAGCTAAGTTACAAGGCAAATCCTTAGTCAGTTTCCACAACTTTAATTCGATTTTTCCCAAACTTTATATTTTCAATCCAAACAACGTATATAGTCATATTATGACTTTAAATTCATTTAAATATGATTAACAAGTCTAATATTCATTACTTCACCTTGGAACGCACAGGGTGAAACATGTTCTTCCTCGGTTTTGATTTCATTTCATTAATCTATCTTCATTTTTGGCATTTAATTGAGGATTTCAAGAGAGGAATTGGGGGGGG